>JAHHFK020000999.1:0-291205 GCA_024533555.2 Aedes koreicus | reverse complement strand
AAAAAAGCCTCACGATATCTGTTCCGAAAAGATTCTACCCACCGTATCCCTCGTAAATCCCAAATGAACCACTGCGCATTGACAGATCTACCTAACATTGTCAGAGCAAGATTGTCAAACGTAGAACGTCCACAGGACTGAAGCGGCTGTCATCCACGAACAACAATCGTGAAGCCGAAAATTTGGTGCTGCGTGTGGTGCTAATTTGACAGCTAGATTTTCTTGAAGGCTCTATGCAGCAAACACAATATTCGCGGTGGAAGTTGTCGTGTTTTGTCGTTAATTTTTTTTCGAGAGAAAAATCTTCCGTGTTGTATTTAGTGCTGTGATTATCGCAACGATAGTATTTTTTCATTGATTATCAGCCTGTTATTATAATTATAATACCATTATGAACATTAATGTTCATCTAAATTACTGATACTAGTAGTTTGGTAGAAGAAACATTGTTTCCTCACCAATCCATTGTGAACCGAGCTTAAAATGTTAAAATCATCACTAGCGCCACACCAAAAGTGGCAGGCTTCACGAACTAACGCTTTCTTCAGTCCTTTGAGAACGTCAAGGAAAAGGTAGATAAAAGCAAAACAAGAAAAGTGAAGCATACGGTGAAAAGTGAATTACATTTCGGTAGAATTATTATGTTAATTATATATCTTTTTTCCACTAATGAACATTTATTTGTAGAATAAAAGATCCTAAACACCTTAATTATAGTTCTTAGATAATCTGTGGTGAATTGATGCACTAGTGGAGAGAAATTGTAAGTTAAGCATAATATTACTGGATTATTATAACCTCTCACAAACACATTGCGTAATTACAACTTCGAGCTACTCACAACAAAAAACGAGTTTGCTACCCAGAAAGTCCGAAAACTAACTTCGCCACAATATACTTTTGCTCCTCTGCCAGATGACGAGTTTGACTCTGACATGGTTGAGGAGGAAACATCTTTCATTTTTCTGACAGGTGCTTTACGGAAGCGACGATGCATCCGTCCACTGATAGTAGATGAACTGCATCCCCAGATTAGCTTGCAAAATTCAGCGAATGGTGGAAGAAAGGAAAATCCAAAGCCTCCAGGTTTTCATAGAAAGAACAGAAGCCTATTCTTCATCTGGACATTTCTTATTTGATGATATTTCCGAAGGTATCTTCAAGTACCTCGAAATTTGTGATCCTTTTAGAAGCATTGTTCTCGGAATGCTTCCCATTGAGAAAACTAATATATAAATATTTCCTTCGATGGATAATTTTCCAAAAGAGGTTTGGATTTGAGCACTATTCTGCATTGGAATTGTTGAAGTCTTATTCCTGAACAAGATTTTTTTTTAAACTCACAATACCGGCTGTGATGCATTTGGACTTTGTGAAATATGGCTCCGAAATCGATCTGCCTTTTCATGATTTCAATATTATTTTTCTTGATGGTGAAGGAAGAGTACTTTTGGGGATCAAAAAAAAGTGCTACTCCTTCGATGAAGTGAATTTTACTCTAAGTATTGAAGTTATTAAAAATAAAAACCTTTGCATTGCTTTTGTGCATATTCCTCCTAAAGCCTATGTTAATCACTTTCTGATAAATCCTGGCGAGTGTGAGCTTTTTTAGTGGAATACCTGTAACTAGAAAATGAGAAGAAAGATTGGTATTTTCCATTTCATTCCAACAACCTTTATTGCTTATCTTGACAGATACGCGTATTTCATCTAAAATGTGCAAACTTCTTCAGTGTCGTATACTAGTACACGAGTATTATTACACGACACTGAAGAATTCTGCACATTGTAGACGAATTACGCGTATCTGTCAAGATAAGCAATAAAGGTTGTTGGAATTAAATGGAAAATAACATTTGGCGTATCTAGTCACTTTAAGATATTTGTAGGGTTCTTCCCTGTTCATCGTGGGAGATTTTAACTCCCACGGTACAGACTGGGGAGAACTGTACGATGAAAACCGTTCTTCTTTAATAAATGACCTCTGTTACAACTTTAATATAACCGTACCTAACAATGCAGAAGTAACACGTTTTGGCTGGTCCATCTTTGGTTTGCAGTAGATTAGACACATTGTTTGAATCCATTATAGTTGGGTTGCATATGGAATGTGATTCGAATCCCCATGGCAGTTTGAACGCGTCTCGACTTTTCCGAAGACGGGGAGCAGCTCGAAAAATACGCGGATCTGGAACACGAGATACCTCATCAAGGCCAAGAATTGCAGTTATTGGCGACAATTCGTGGACGGGCTATCGAGTAAGTCGATGAACACCCTTTGAAACGACGCGAAGAATGCCTAAACGAACTACGAACAACGAGAACCTGGAGTACTCGGACCAATCCTCAAAATGTGTCCTTACTCTTTGCCGACATGAACGATTCCTAGCGAAACCATGAATTCGATACTCGAGATTGGCCAACCCTTTTCAATAGTAAAGCTCTAGCACTCCTTTCGTGTGGCAATACGACTCCAGGGGCTGATGGATCAAGTTCAACTAGCTTGAGAACCTCCCAAACGTCGGCAAGAGGCGCATGATAAACTTGTTTCAGTTTCAGTTTCTGGAACTCAACATTATATCGGATGGTTAGAGTTATTGCAATTCAAAAGCCCGGTAAACTCGCGTCCGACCACAGCTCCTATCGACGATGGCGATGTTATCGTGCATTAGAAATTTGTTGGAAAAAATGGCCCTCATCCATCCGGGCAAATGTGTTGAGACGAATAACCTTCTTTCAGACTACATACTTACCTCAATATGTTTTGGTCAAGGAACGAACGATAACTGCGCATTGAGACAACTTGCAGATGACGGGGTAGTGTTCGTAACGGGCCCAATGGGGTCAACCTGCAAGGATCCTTACAAAGGATACCTTAGACAATTTGTCTACTTGGTCTCTACAGTTAGGTATCGAATTCTTTACGAAGAAAACTGAGTTTTTTTTTCTAGAAAGCATTGGGGTCAGGTTCGATTCTAATCACACCTGGAGATTGCTTGTACATATTTAGATCGTTGCTTGTCGTGATACCATGGTTATTCAGCAGTGAGGCTTTGCTAGGCATCACACACCCAACAAACATCGGTGTCGAATAACCGCTTGTTCAAACAAATTTGGAGAAGTTATTCAGCTTTCTAGAAGAAAAAGCTGAACAACTTCTCCAAATTTGTTTGAACAAGCGGGTATTCGACACCGATGTTTGTTGGGCAGTCCTTAAGATGAGTGGCCGATGGCCAATCAGTGGATCATGGCCAATATGCATCACGACTTCGAAGTTTTGAAGGCACAGAACATTATTCGAATATGTTTGTTGTACTGTGGCATACAATGGATTGAAATTTTCTGCACGCAATGCTTATAGTTTCTGAGATTTGTGCATTTAAAGATGCGAAGTAGGAACACAACCCGTTCAAAAGCCTTTTCCAGCTTTAGATTCTTTTTTAAAGAAACCTTTAAAACGGTTGACCAATTAAAGCCATTTGAACAACAATCTTTGACGACAATTTAAACTATTTGAAATCCTATACTGGGTACAATTTAAGTTAGCTCCATAGCATCAGTGTGGCTCACTGTAAATCAAACCAATATGATATTACATACTCCGCGTATGGCACTTATTTCACCATTGTCGGTCAGTCAGTTTAAAGTACTATTTTTTAATGAATCTATTTATTTTAAAAACACCACGCTCCAATTTATATTAAATAATAAATGTTATGCTATTACTTACCTGGAAACGGTGTCTAAGTACACGCTGTCGTATATCGAATATGCATATATCACCCTTCTTACCAGCAGATATCAACAATTGATGTTGTGGCGCATACGCCAGACTAGATGCACCCTGATCGTGACAAGTGAAAGCTGAAAACAAACATCATGACGAGAAGACCTTTTCCTAATGTATTATGAGTAAAACAGAGACTTACCCGACACAAGGGCCTTTTTCTGGGGTAAAAGAGTATCCCAAATAGCAACGTTCTTACTTTCTGAACTCTGGCCAGCTAAGTAGATGGGAAACAAAATGGTTAGTTTCGCCTTTTATTTGGCAATTCTCTCGCTTTTTTTTTTCAATTTACCTGTGGCCACTAAACTACACGAACCGAGAAAAACAAAATCAGTTATTCCCTTATTATGGCATAAATAGGTCTACAATAAAGTAAAGGTTAGAAAACTATCACGCTAGAAGATAAAAATAGAAAAAAATCTTACAAAGAACGGTCTATTGCTCTGACTAGCTAATCCAACTTGCCACAAACTTAATTTGCCATCACCATCGGCTATACCAAATTTGTTACCATGCTGCGAGAACCGGCATCTGGTAACCTTCGCAAACGTTCCCGGTGGGCGGGGTGTGCAAACCACTTGCTGGTGACCCCATTCCCACATTTGCACTGATCCATCTTGACCGCCCGTTAAATACAATGGCATTAGCGGATGAGCGCTCATGCGCTTGATGTTGTCCACCTTATGTTTGAGCACCTTTATTCCAGAAGAAAAAAAATAGTTAGATATCATCAACACTTTGTTTGCGATGAGTAACAAATGATTCTAGCTACAAATAAAATTAATCAACGCCAGCGTGACTAATTATTACAACATTGAAAATCTATCGAAGGAACATATTTTTACAAAATGAATTGATGGAAACAATGTTGATACAAAGTTTAAGTGCCCATAAAAGCATTTAGTCCAAACTGTAGAAATAGCGGTTGAAATTTAATTGGGACTGTTGTGTTTTTATGAGCAGTTAAGATAATGACCGCAAAGAGAAACAAAATATTCAAATAAAATATAAATTTTTGGCGTGATTAAAATACAAATTTCAATGTACCGGTTTCAGCAAGTGCTTTGAACGCTCAATAACCAGTTTGCAGAAGCGTGGACACTGACTTCCGGGAAATGTTGCTCCTTTTATCTGATGTGGCGTGATGGTGAGTTTTAAAGTTAAGAGATGAATCACATATATACGTTAACATGATAAACATTAATAGTGAATAGCAGAAATGATTTTATTCGGGCATACGTCTCTAATTTCTACCGAACTAGTAGCGTAGAATCGGATATTGTTGATAGTTTCAATTACTAATGATAACGCACAGAGGCCTATACATAATTGTAAGCTTTACTTACGTTTGGCATTATCACTTTTACTCAAAAGCATTGATAACGCCCGGTTATATGGAACATTAAATTGAAGATGTTCCCTTTCATCAATATTCTTTTAGGAAAAGCATGGATTACTTTACTGCCCTTAATCGTAAAGCGAAGAATTGCTTTCGAGGACAATTGAGTGGAGTGTATCGAAAAAGAATAATATTTTTTTTTAACGTTGAATCGTTCTCTTCTATTATAGTATAATACTGAGCTAGATAAATGATCTGTAAGCTCCAACCTCTTCATCGACTTCATGGTTTGGCAATTACCCAGCACACATGTTCAGGTTGATTATTCGAACGATAGATTACAGCTTTTGTCAGCAATCTATGTAGCAAGAATACCAAATTACTGTACTGCCGCTATTTGCATAACAGTCCCATGTAGATTTTATTGATTTTGTTTTTCTTATGGGAATGTGGTTTACGTTCCTTGCATGTTTAAGAAACTTGATAACAGACTTTGTTCCAGAAGTATCGAAAACAAAACCCACTTTTTTTTCCTACGTTGAAAATATTCGCATAACAGTCTCACTATGGATTCACATACCCTGTAACGCAAAATATAACATAATGATGATGAATATCCCTGTTGTGGAATGGATGATGAAACCAAAATAAAGACGGACTTTCAGCAGATTGCAGGTCATCAGTTTTACACTGCAAACGACAAGTTCGATGTCCCAGAGCACCAACGGAAGCAAAACATTTCGAACTTTGCCAAGAAATTCATGGCAAGTGATTTGTACGTACGGGATGCGAAGTGCTCCATTCTCGACGACTTCATCCATGAATGACCCTGTGTACGTATAGGAATATATTACAAAAACGTCTCCTTCCGGTGCTGAGATCGCGCAAGAGCCCACCATTTTTTTGGCCTGAAATGGCGTCAATAAGGTCAACTTCGTACCCAAGGACCTCAGTGCTCCAAACACCCCAGAGTTGAGACCAATCGTAAAATATTGGGCTATTATGAAGTAGGAATTACGCAAACATCCCAAGACAGTCAAACCAGATCGAGAATTGAAGAAAGCATAGACCAATGTATAAAAACTTGTCGGTTCTAATATTTTACAAAATCTCATCAAGGATTTTTAGAGAAAAGTAAGGGCATTTGGATTTGGAGCACAATTTGAATAAAGTGAGCATGACAAAACTAAGCAGAGATGTTTTATTTGATGCCCCGAATATTTCAAGACAATTCGTTAAAATACGAATTTTTGGCAAACCGCCATTTTAACTCGGACAACCTTTACGCTATCGATCAATTTGTATCCAAGCGAATTGGCCATGAGCTTGCTAAACAGGCCTGATCGATTTTGGAGCTTAAGTGTTTCCCGGTCTCCCGTTATGCTCGGAAGAATCTTCCTTGTCTCCGATTCATAAAAAAATACTATCGCGAACTGTTTCGGCATCGACGCTCCCCTCGTACGAGCACCGACTATTTTCAGTGGTTTTCACTTCTGGTAGATTTTTATTTTCCATTTCCGGGGCAACATATCCGCCATCTTATATTTTTTAGTTGGGTTCAATCCTCAAACAACAATAAACGTGTTTTGTTTTGCTTAAGAAACTAAAGTACAGTTCTCTTTTTATTCCCAGAAAAGGTGGCAGTCCAAGTCGGAATTGAGAGCGAAATCTACAGTCCATTCGTACCGAAACATTTGGACTTTCGATCCGAATAATGGATCTGCAACAGCTGTTAAGCCGACGAAACGTCTTGTTGGCTCAAATGCGTGGAGAGCTTTCAGTCGCAGACGCTATCAAGGGGCGGAGGCCGTCTAAAAGGGGGCTGCCCCGTATGGCATAAGGTCGTTGGGCTTAAAGTCATTTGGCATACGATGTTGGATAATCAATGGTCATTTGGAATAAAGCTCGTTTGGCACAAAACAAAGAAAAAATTGAAAATATTACGGTCATTTGGCATAAACGCCATTTGTCATAAATATCGGAAAATGTAAGGTGCTTCAGATTCAGTGGGCATAATCATAATTTGGCATAACTTGGACATTCAAAATTCAGTTGGTATAAGGTTCTTTTGGCCTAATGGCCGTTTGGCATTGGCACCGAACACTATGAGAAAGATTATTGGCACATCAATTTTAATTTTTGAGAAAAATAAATTATCTTACCAAAAAAAAAAAAAAAATAATTCATTTTTCTCAAAAATTAAAAAAAATTAAAAGAAGGGAGATTACACTACTTTCTATATTGGCCTGGTTGCGACAATTGCGTTTTAGTCGATTCGGATGAATTATGCCAAACATAACTAAGCAATACATACTTTTAGTCAATCCAAAAATTCACTTTTCAACATCAGAGAAGAAAGCATTTGAATTGCAAATTTCAATTTCAACCCTGAAGCCTATGAATGCCATATTTTGAAGAAGAGCTCATTTAAAAAGAAGGGATTATTACTATGGATAAAAGTCTATGCCTATGATATTATCCCAATGACATTATGCCAGATGGCAATTATGCCAAATGACCAGTTGGATTCTATGTTCTTTCAAGAGTGTTACGTCAAATAGTTATTATGCCAAACGGCATTATGCCAAATAACCACTTAGTTCAAGTTATTGTTATGCTAAATGACTTTATGCTAAACGACCTTATGCCATATGGACTTCCCCCGTTCTAAAGAGAGGTTAGGGACCGACTGAACCAGCTTTCGGGGGACACAAACCGACATCGAGGAGAAGCAGGATAATCCCGAAACCATCGCGTATGTCCACAACGTTCGGGAAGAGTTTTTCGGTATGTTTTACCAGCAGAGATCCGTAGCTGATTCATTTTATGCTGGAAAAGTTGTACAAGGAGACGAGAACAAGCTGGTCTCAGGAAGTCGTCGAAACTGAGGACCCCACCTTCGACGATATGCTGCAGTTCCCCAAGAAGCGTTGCGAAGTGCTGGAAACATGTTTGACATTTTCGAAGAAACCAGCGCGTGCAGAAACCAGTGAGTGAAGGAGACGACTAAATCGGGGCCAACGAAGCTGAAGACGCTACATACTACTGTGGAGAAAAAGTGCGCGAAGTGCTACGGTGAGCACAACACGTATCAGTGTGAAGAAACATGAGTGTGGAAGACAGGCGTGAACTTGTTCAGAAGGCCAGGTTCAGGTTTCAATGGAAAAACGGCTGGCCAGCTGACAGAGCAGTCTACCGCCAGGTAGAGTGCTGGCCACAAGGGCGTTTTCACATGTCTTGGTGCTCTAAAGCGATTTATCTTTCGCCGTGGCTATCTTGTTGAAATACGGTCGAACAACGGAATCAACTTCGATGGTGTTGATCGCGAGCTGCAGGAATTTATGGAGTAGATCCTGTCTCACAGCAAGGACGCTAGTCGCTAGCTTTCGCATCAAATGGGTCTTCAACCTACTAACTGTCACTCGAATTGCTTTAGTTGTTGCATTTTTTCGGAAGTTCTCTATTGAAAATACTCCGAAAGATCTGGTCTCACAGTGTTTAGAAAACTTGCGTATTTTGGTGTGAAGAACATTTCGTCTGAAGAATTTATATAAAAGATCCCACAAATTTACGGGATGTAGCTGCGCTTACCCAAACTTCGAACAAAAGAATTGAAGAAAACAAAATTTCGAACTAAACTAGAAAACCTCAATTAGGGTAACCGGTAGGCACACTTAGAAACTGAAGTCATAATATTGTTAACATTTTGTTTTGCACTGTGTTAGAAACAAGTTTACAAGCGACCTTCAAGTTGACGTTTTCTAGTTGACCCTTAGGTTTTTTAGAAAGTTAACCTTTGGGTTTTCAAGTTAACTCATGGATTTCTTAGAAACCATCAAATACCCTTATCATTCAAATGAAGTTTGAGAATTGATTAAAGGGTTTGATGTTCAAGATGACTTTTAGAACATTTTATAACGTATATTGTATGGTAATAGATAATCGAATATGAAATTTGGAATCATGATGTCTTGTGTGTAAAAAGTATCAATATTTTCGCCTCCTGACGACCGGCAGAATTGGCTGATATTGGTTAAAGGACCGATTCCGAAATCTAAATTCTAGCTTTTTAGGAACATCCTCTGTGGTAGTTAAGTCGGGTTTTTAGTATGGGAGAAACCATTAATTCATCAAATTCTTTACAACTATGAACTCATTCGGCGAACGAGATAGACAAGCAGGTGCGAAAGAGTCATTCGTTTCCTCTGGTTCAAACATTATAGTAATAAGTGGGTTCATTAAACAATCGAGCAAAAAACGAATAATCTCCATACATTTTCATATTAAATACTACCCATACATTTCGACGTACGTCGCCTCCTTCATGTGACTAATGGCATAGTCGACTACTATCGGTAAGTTGACCGATTCCAAAACACTTTGTTCCAGCTTTTTCTTGCAGATGGCAAATCCCTCCGTGGTAGTAAACCATATTTTACAGGACAAATCATTAGTTCTTAAAATTCTCAACAAATATAAACTCTTTCGGGGAACGGGTAAGAGTAGCAAGTGCGCAAAAATCATCTGGTTATCATGGTTTCGTTCTTTAAGGATCGAGCAAAACAATCTCCATACATTTACAGATTGAATACTACCAAGCCCATAAATTTCTAGGCCGGAAACGGTTGCTTTCGGTTAATTAATTGATTACCGTCGATCATTTTTTTGATAATCTTCAACCAGATATTACAAGAAACTGAAACTTAAAATTAAATATCTTGTTCTTCTACCTCTTTAACATTGCTCCATATCTGAATTTAAGTTAACAGCTGTAAACGTTATTGGGGATTGCTCAAATGACAAATCACACAATGTAGTTATGTTAGAAACATACCAATGTTCCTATTAAATTCAATGAATTTTCTAATATGGATGGTTGCTTTTTTACAAATGATTCAACATTGCACTCACAAAACCCACTTCAAATATGTTGTTACATTTCTCACATCTAAGTGATTTTACAAAGAGAGTAATGTAGTTAGATTACACGCGTGTTATTATTAGAAGCGGACATTGAACAAATTTTATTCCAGTAATGAAACTTACCACTGACGCACCACGTCCTGATTGTCCTGCAATACCAGGTTGTGGGCTAGATGGAACACCGAAATTTTGTGCGGCATTAATGTTTGGGTTGGTTAAATGTCTGTAAGAAAATAGTTAATATTAGATGACTGTGGAACTGGACTTGCAGGGAAAAAATGTACTTATCGGTAGACGTCTGTATTACTAGGAAGTTGCTCGACGGTATCGTTTCGATATCTTTCGTTAGGTTCATGATATCCATCTCGCATTCATCTTCCATCCAGTTGGGTGATTCTAGCAGCAGTGATATATCCATTTCTTGCACCTCTCTAGGAGTGGCCAATGCCAACAATCCAGAATTTACTAGATTGAGACAGAAGGCTGAAATCTGCTCCTGATCCTTATGGATAATACGAACGGGTTCTGGAATGTTTTGAAGATGTGTTTGCCCACCAGCAACCACAGAGGATTCATTGCCAACTGGTGTACCGGAATCGTTGGCAGAATTAGTTATAGATGCGATCGTTGTGTCGGTAAGATTAATTGAGGGTTTCTTCTTGCCAAATACTGCTCGAATGAAGATATCCTGTACAAGCTCGACGCGAACCAAATAGTTCCATAGCCTTCGAGAGGGTGCCGCGGATGAAAGACATGGGCTGAACGGAGTGTTGGATTTCTCTAACAGTGAACGATATTTATGAATTGCGGGACCTTTTACTTCTGACTCGACAAAACAGCCTGAAACATGAAAAAGCACATTAATGGATTAAAGATTGGTAAAATAGATTAGATTTACCTGGAATGTAATCAACGGATGCCGGTCCACGGTTTTCTAACTCTTCTTTAAGCAAATCTTGCCATGAAGATAACGAACGTAGAATGCCATGTATCAACGGACTGCATACGGGAAGTTCTGGGGGTTGCAATAGAATAGAGCAAAGATCAATTGCAACACTGAATATACCTTACCTTGCATTTCAATTCCTGCAACATTTATAAACGTCTGCAAGTGATTCTGTGCAACCCTTATCAATGCCAGTCGCATAACAGACCACGAATAGGAGTTTGGATTAGAGTGCTCCGTGTTTTCCCGTCGATGTTTTCTCACAGCAGCGGATACTTGACTGGCTTTTGGATCGTTGTTTAACGGGTCATTGAAAACATCCTCATCATCTTCGTCTTCGTCCAAATCTGATACGGCGGAATCAGCCGAATCGTAATCGTCTTCATCGGGGTCACCTTTATAATAAACATTTTATAAAGTTAGCTGGTCAAAACATATAAACGGACATTATTCTTACCTTTTGGAATCGGCTTTGTCAGGAAATATGCCACCATAGACATTTCAGGAGGAACGAACTGCTCGCGATAAGTAGGCTTATCCTCCTTCATGTTGGCTGGACCTTGCGGTCCAGCAAAATGCCCAAGTAGTTTCATGTTCAGTTTCACTCGCTGTTTCGTTAGTGAAGTAACCGCTCCCCAGACGCTTCCGTCGGTTACCGGGCTTTCCAGGCTTTCCTGCTGGACCTGCGCTTGCACGACTTGTTGAGCAGCCTGCACATGTGACGTAGCCTTACGGAGAAGCTTTTTAACACCTCCGCCGTACAGCGTGGACCATGTGTAGTCTGTGAAATTTTGTCCAGCCAATCGATACAATATGTGACAATCGCAGGTCGTCAAAGCGTACACGAAAAGTGCCATATAGGTGGCAACAAATGATTCACACAACAGTACATTCAATCGAGGTGTGTCTTCATCCTTTTCGCGAGCAAGAAGCGCCCGGAGATTGGTTACACCTGGCCATTTGGAAGGAGGCGTACTTACAGCGAGTGGTTCGTCAGTCGAATACTTTCGTCGTCTTTGGTGTGCAGTAGCATTCGCCATCAAATGTGTACTTTGACAGCTAGCGTTCAGTTTAGCGATTGTTTCCATTCCAGGGCTATTGCAACCTTCATTGACGGTCGATTGCTTTACACTGAACGTGTCCGAATCACAGAGGGATTGATAGATACATGCCGATAGCGCAACACCTAAATCACGCAATACAAAAATTCCATTTGGAAAAACTGTGCGTTGAGCATGGGGTGGGCTTCTCATATCCACCACAGTTTGCAACATATCATGTGTATGAGATTGTAAGTAACGCAGGGGATCTGCGATCACTGTCTTATTGCCCGCTACGCATGCACTTAACAGTGGGAGAGTGGTGGGGAACGGTAACGGACTTAGCAATTGTTGTTGAGTTTTCTCTTGTTGGAGTTCCTGCAATAATAAAACGAGTTCCATCCGAACAGATGCTAAACCACCGCCACTTGCTCCATGAAGCGAACAATAACTCAACAAGGTTCGTAAAAGTGTTTCATTTGCTTTCAGCCAACGTTTCCTTCTAGCGGCACGCTGTACTTTGGCTTCAAAGTCTTGTTTCTCCTGGATTAGAATTTCATGCAAAGTAGGTTTATCATGCGGGAATTTATTCGACAACACCGGAGTGTCTCTATCTATTGCATCTGTAGTATTATTGTCCTCAATTGCTATATTATCCGAGTCTCCGCTGCTATAATTACATAGCTGTTTTAGGGCTTCAACTTCCCGCTCCAACCACACGTATAATTGGTAGCGTAACTGACCTCCATCAACCTCGAACCCAGTTGCTAATGTCGATAGTTCTTCCATAAGAATTTTCAAACATGCTATGAATTTTAATTGTTGGGCCATAATATCCAAGCTTCCTTTAGAGTCCTCGTTTTCGTCCGGGATTTCGGTTACTTCATCCACGTCAGACTTCTTTAGCTGGATGCCTTCGTCACTATCTTCATCGTCCACATTCTTTTCATCTTCATCCCACTCGATTTTGAATTCATCGACACCATTTGATACCTGAGATAAAACAGGAGCACCCCAATCGAAGCCACTCGCAGGTGTGCTCCAATCTACTGTCGTCGATGATGCTGGGGCGCTCCAATCCAAAGAATTGGAAGTTTCCTTTCCGGAATCTGCCTGGCTTGTTTTGCTCCAATCAATCATTCCAGTTGCGATAGAGTTGCAATGCGTCTTGACATCATTTGGGCTTTGTGGCTGACTGGTTAAGTCCTGGTCAATGACCTTCGATGGAAGTTTGCTAAGCACTTCTAAAGCAAGCGCTGGACATCCTGCTTTGAAGTGAGCATGAGCTGTTGTGAAATACAGTTGCCGTTCCAGTGGCGTAATAGAATCTTCGAGTTGGATCTGCTTGTCAGTAGTAAGGCCTGGCTTTAATGAGGAGGTTGTTTCATTGCCGTAGCTGAACCCGGCAAGAACTACTTGGGCACGTTTCTTATCTTGTGCAGAGGATGCAATATGTTGGCGAATGAGTAAAGGATGCGTGCGAAGATATACATAAAAGTTAAATACGTTCGGATTCGTGGCATGTGATCCTTCTGCATGGCTCGGAGCGTTATCATCGTCGAACAAGGGGTGCATACTGCCAATATTACTGTTAAGCAATGTGCTTAGACTACCAGAGTAATCCTTAAGAAGCCAAAGGGCCATGGACCTCAGGAAGGGATCAGGATGAGCACGGCTGAGATCTTGATTTTCACCGTTCTTATCACATCCTAAAACTTCTTCATAAAGCAGTCTCTTGAAGCTAGGTGGAGTAGGATCGTGTTCACCTTCATACAAACGTGTTATAACAAGTGCTAGCTGTAGATCCTGCAGCTTGGTCAAACAAACCTCTAAGGCATCATTCAATGAATTAGCGAGTAAAAAGAATGCTACGGCATGTTCGAAGCGTTGTTTACCCAACAAAGCAAACGCATTCTTCAAAGCAGCCTTGCGCCAACGATCTTCATTGAAATTATTAGCAAAGAAAGCAGTCATTTTATCATCTCTTTGTGATCTATACAATCCCCAAACAACCGATTTTTTTTTCATTGCCATGTAGTACAATGCTGCATCCAAAGGATCTTGGTTCGCTTGAAAGGAAGCCTTTGCCAAGCGTTCGATACATGGTCTCAAAAGACTGTTGTTCTTCAACCACCAACCGACACCTAGTTCTTTTAATACACTCCACTTTGGTTGACCCTTCGCATACGAAGGAATGAAATTTAATAGTTCTTCTTCGCTCTCAGAGTGGAAAGCCCATACTATGTTGGTCGTTCCAACTCCTTGTTTCTGGAACGACTGTCTTTGAGCGATGGGTAAACACCGGAGTAAATAGTTATAGTGCTTCATAGCAAGCAAAAATCTCAAACCACGGTCGTCGAGAGAGTCTGTTGAAACGTTCTCCGTATTGGGAACTCCTGTTAAGTTTTCCTTGGCGATCGCGGTCTTGGCAGCATCGATTGCAAATCTTTCCGCAAAATCCGTATTGCATGTAGATACAGTATCAGCAAGAGCTAGAAGATGCATCTGATCAAGTGATGAAAGACCTGGTAGGTGAGTATGAGTCAGCAAGCGGGACAGAAGTTGACCTTGTCGTGGGCCAAAATGTGAAAGATAGTGTCTTTCCGGGAGGGAGGAACGTCGATCGGCAATACGGCTGACATCTGGCTCATCTTCCAACAGATCATCAAGTGATTCGTCAACCACGTTGCTCTCGAACAGTTCATTGTAGTCCTGCAATATAGACTTGTTCAAATCTAGTACTGTAATGATAACAAGTATCAAAAACCTTGATTTCTTCGCTCTGCTGTGTAGCTAATCCGACGGTTTCTTTATCAGCCGCCAGTAGGGTCCAAAGCGGCAATGGAGGTATCGAAGTTATTTCGGCATAATCCAAAGTCAGCTCCTCAGGAATCTGTCAATGTTAGTTAATGGTTTATTATGATGCTCTTCCTTAATTATATGCTATTTAACACAGTGCAACACATCAGATAAAAAAATCTCTACCCTCTCTTCCATTTACACAAGTGAAAAAAGTCGTAAGGCCGAATTTCATATGGTAAAAAGCCCAAAAGACTGAAAAGACGGGATGTTCGGAAAGCAGAGAATGACCGAAAAGCTAAATCAGAAGTTATGTGCCCACAGGTCAAAGGACAAAACCGGATCCAAGCGATGCAAACGACAAAAAATTTTATGCTGTATATTGTATCTGTGTAAATATATTCAATTCTGACATTATTCTTAATCGATTCTCCATGATTACTGTTCATTTTTAAGCTTTTGTTACTATACTTTAAGAGACAAGTTATTATCATCATTTTTATATATATCAAAATCAGATTTTTCTTTCAGTATTGAGTTCCTGATAATGTGAATTTTTCACTATATTGCGGTCTTATTTAAGTCTAGCACTTAAAAAGAAGAAGTCGTTCAGTCGCAGACGAAATAGGCCTATCTGTCGAAAGATAAGCTATTTCTACTGAAATTTAAAGGAATTTGCTCAAGTTTTACTAGTGATAGTTTGAAAAAGTGTTTTATTTTAAAATGAGAACAAGTTAAGTGTTAGTTTGAATTCTGCTAGTTTTTCAATAACTGTATTCCGGTTAGCGAGGAGAACGGAAAAACTGCTTGATGATAGTGAAAATTACGACGATGGGTAGTTGCCTCTTAAGCTGCAACCAAAACATGATTATGATTCGATTCAGTCGAAATCGAGAAACGTTTGCAGCGTGGAGAAGTCTCGTCTTTTGGCTTTTCGGTCTTATGAGCCTTTCTGACGTTTCAGTATACCGGCCTTTCCGTGTATTTGTGATAATTCCGCCTTCGAAATCCGGCCTAATAGGCTCAGCTCGCTGAATCACAAATTTCCACTATAGTTCGAGAATTGAAGACTACTGAAACGGATAGATGATTACACGAAATTATACTACCAATTTCATGGAACATGGAGTTGTTTTAGTCGTGCAGGAATACACAATAAGTGTTTTAGAGTTTTTATAACCCCTTTCTAAAGTGGGATAATTCATGTTTTTTTATAAAACACATTTGAACTCAGGCCTCTGGCCTAGTTCATCCTTAAACCAATATTTTGTATCCAAAATTCCAACTACAAAATGGTCACGCCTCTTACAAGAAGAGGATAATCGTTTTGATCAATTATATACGAACATAGACGTAATTCAAGTTTCCGAATGCTTTCCAGAGAAGAAATTACCCAGGCAACCAATAAGCAGTTCCAAAGCGTCTTTACGGCAGCCTATCAAGCAATTAAGTCACCTTAAATGCAACATAAATGCCGCTTTTGGCCAAATATACGGCTGCTTTACTGCAATGCTATGATAATGCTTCACCAATGCTATTTTGCATTCGAAATGATAATTACAGGCTACAAGCATTTAAATAGCATTTGAAATCCAACTTTACAACAGACAGTATTCAAGATGCTGAAATAATGCTAGTATAATGCTTGTAGCATCTGAAATGCAAATTTAGGGTTGATTTACTGCATATGCTAATGCTTATTGGTTACCTGGGTAGTATTATACCAATATAAAAATTAAAACAGAATATAAGGACACCCCAATTTGTAAGTTTGCTTGACCAAAAAGTTGAAATAACAAAACAATATTATGATGTACAAGGACATATTTTCTCATCATCATGAGGCTCCAGTAGTGGACAGTAATTTTGCTAGAACGGAAGATATGGAAAAGAAAGTGTTGATAGTTCCGTGCTTGGCTCGAGTACTATTTCACATGCCCTTCGCTCAATTTCAACTACTTCTATTCAATTTTTCACAGCCTGCCGTACACTAACGGAACTATCAACACTTTCTCTTGCATCTCTTTCATTCTAGCAAAATTACTGTCCACTCCTGGGGCCTCATGGTGATGAGAAAATATTTCCTTCAACATCATCATAATCGTTACTCCACGTATGGAGAATACAAAAATAACAATTATATTTAGTAGGTACACACTAAGAAATTATGAATTTTACACGAGACGTAATTCACGTTTGTAAAAAGTCGGGGAACGTAAACAAAGAATTCGTGTAAAATTATGTCTCCTGAAACTGACACATACGCAATTCAACGAAAGATGTGTTTGATTGAATTTATTTTCTCATCTCTTTCAACTCATTCTTATGTGCTAAAGGACGCTTGTATGTGTCGGTCTCAGGAGACAGAAATTTACATGACATTTTGGTAGTGTGTATGTAAAACAATATTAGACGTAAACATGTTTAGAGCTATTATCACAGAGAACAGACGTTCATCTTCGGTCTGCTGCTTGTGTAAAATTTTAAACCGACATTTCAAATGTATGTCGTTATGCTCCTGGTAGGCGGCGCTGCAGTTGTGCGATAAATGTGATGTAAATGTTTATCAATACAAAGCCCAGACAACCAAAATGCACGTATATTGAAAGTTATTTTTATGATATACAAACATATAACTAAGTAAACCAATCGGATAGAATGCAAAAATATAGCTTATACGTGCAAAAGTGGAGGCCATATACGTGCAAATTCCTTTGTTTTCTTAAACGAGTTGATTTGATATCGTATGCAATTGAATTTCTTATAACAAATTCGATTTAAAAAATTTAGCGATGTATATCGCTGTATCCGATTTAGTTTGTGACGCAGTAAAGGGCGATACGGTCAAAATTTGGTCAATATCAACTTGACGTATTTCTTTCAATTTTGCATTTAAAAAACCTGAACACCCCTCATTTTGAAGGTGTGTGTGTGTAGAATGTTGCTCCTATTTTGATTTTGGAATTCACTCTTCAGTTGTCAAAATGCCGTCCAAGCAAGAAGAGCAGCGTATCAAAATTTTGCTCGCGCATCGCGAAAATCCGAGCTACTCGCACGCAAAGTTGGCAAAATCGCTAAAAGTTGCCAAATCAACCGTTACAAATGTAATTAAAGTGTTTGGGGAACGTTTGTCGACAGCCAGGAAGTCTGGATCGGGGGGAAATCGAAAACCGGAAGCCGCTGAGACGACAAAGAGAGTTGCCGGTAGTTTCAAGCGAAACCTAACCTATCTCTCCGAGATGCCGCAAATAAGCTGGGTGTACAACCGTGCATCGAGCCAAAAAACGAGCCGGACTATCGACTTACAAGAAGGTAGTGACTCCAAATCGCGATGATAAACAAAATACGACGGCCAAAGCGCGATCCCGGAGGCTGTACACGACGATGCTGACGAAGTTTGACTGCGTGGTAATGGACGACGAAACCTACGTCAAAGCCGACTACAAGCAGCTTCCGGGACAGGAGTTTTATACGGCAAAAGGAAGGGGAAAGGTAGCAGATATTTTCAAGCACACGAAACTGTCAAAGTTCGCAAAGAAATATCTGGTTTGGCAAGCCATCTGTACCTGTGGCTTGAAAAGCAGCATTTTCATAGCTTCCGGGACTGTCAACCAAGAAATTTACGTGAAAGAGTGTTTGAATAAACGTCTGCTGCCTTTCCTGAAGAAACACGGTTGTTCCGTACTGTTTTGGCCGGATTTGGCATCTTGCCATTACGGTAAAAAGGCCATGGAGTGGTACGCCGCCAACAACGTGCAGGTGGTTCCCAAGGACAAGAACCCTCCCAACACGCCTGAGCTCCGCCCAATTGAGAAATACTGGGCTATTGTCAAGCGGAACCTAAAGAAGACCAAAAAAACTGCTAAGGACGAGCAGCAGTTCAAGGCAAACTGGCTTTCTGCGGCGAAGAAGGTGGACAAGGTGGCTGTACAAAATCTGATGGCAGGGGTCAAGCGTAAGGCCCGGCAATTCGGATTTGGAAAAGCGGAAGCCTAACTGAATATTTTTCCTGAATTTTATACTAATTGAACTTGAAAAAAAAAATTTAATTTGATTTTTTAAATAAACGATTTCACCGATTTACACGCGTTTTCCCTTGACCAAATTTTGACCGTATCACCCTTTACGATGAATAAATGACACATCCTATATAAGTCGAAAATTTGCACTCTTTACGATTTAACTTAAACATAATACGGTAAAGGCCACAATTAATTGCGATTTTGACTTAAAATATAGGAATATACGATACTCTTTGTACACTGTTATACGACTTGTGGTTGTCTGGGAGCCTAGCACATAACCTGAAAAGTTTTGTTTGTTTTTCTCTGCACTTGCTTCTTATACCGGCTGCCCATATTAACTTTTACACACATTTTTCAAGAAAAGGTATATGGATATCAATGTCTGTTCTCTGTGCTATTACTGCTACTCACTTAGTATAAACTCGAAATATAAGGAGCTTAGTATAGTCACAGAGCATAGACATCCAAGCTGGAATCCCACCGTGTGTAAATTTCTATAACTGCCATTTTAAAATTACAGCTCGTTTTAGTTAGTTTTGGAAAATCGTATGTTGATGGCGCTACTTGCCCGCCTCGAGATTTGATAGTCAGTCAATTTTAGTTTGGTGAAACCTAGACTAGGCGGCGTTGTTTTTCCAACAGTTTGCTATTAAAAATTTACACAGTAAATTGGAGAAAAAAAAAGTTCGAGTCTGGATGTCTGTTCTCTGTGGTAGTGTTCAAATATCTGTGCGTAGTTTAAAGAGAATTTATTTAAAACCAAGAATAATATGTTCTCCTGACGAGGATTTGTTTTTGTTTTGTCAATTACTAAACACCAAATTTTTTTAAATCTGTTGCTTTTATTAAAACCGTTTGGCCAAATAATCGCATATACTCTGATCGAGTGGATTATACTCCCGGTTTGTTCGAAGAGATTTCTTGGTTGGAAATTTAGAACTTGGGCATATAGAAACGTTGAGCATACCACATGTGGACATAGAGTATCAATAATTTTACAGAATCAATTATCCGACGTAGACCAATCGGAGCCTTCTTTCTACGTGGTAATATGCCATTTTATATGGCAGAGATAGAGGTCCAATTTTCTGCCATCGATATTGGTGTCAAAAGTTCTTATTTGGCGAATTTAGAGCATTTACTTGAAAATTTCGCCAAAACTCACTACTTATGCGCAGAAAATGCATTGATTGGTGGTAAAAAAAAATGTCACACAATAATACAACGTAGAGTTCTCTCACACAACTTTGACTCAGTTTAAACTATATGGGACGTTAGCATAGATGATCGATGATTAGAAAAATCTCAGTGTGTACATCAATTAGCGATTGAAAGTGAGGTTAGGTTTTAGGTATTTTAAATTGTATGGAATTGATAAACATCTTTATTACTAATCATTTTCTTCCCTTTTTGTCACAATAACTTTACTTATTTTAATCAATATTTTGAAGAAGCGTCACCTGTGTGTTTAAGCTTTACGTGTTTATTGCCAATAGGAATAGAACGAATAAAGCTCTTAGTAATAAAAAAAACGCGTCGAAAAAAATGCTTTTAAAGTTTTCTTTTTGAATTTTTTTTGATGAAAATTGAGCATATGTCAGTTTATGTAAGTTGACTATATATTGGCGTTTTTGTTTTTCTGAAAATTCTCCTGATAACAATCTCTGATTCAATCTATCCTTAATTGACCAATAAGCCCTATATTTTGCCAACATTGCAATTGAATGCTGATATACAGCTAATAAGTCGTATAAAGACCGCATGTCAACCTAATATTGCATTTTTGGCGAAATGTACGGCTTGTTATTAATTGGATAAATTGCATTCTTATTTATTCATTAAACTGGCTTGCTGTTTAACTTTATTGAATGGTTGCCACTCAATTTTCATTTTCAAATTCCCGGTTTTTTCCTGGTTTTCGCGGACTAAATGTTAAAAATTTCCCGGTTTAAGACTGGTTTACAGGTAGGGAAACGCGCCACTGGATTTGTGCGCTTGTGTGTTTTAAATGGAACCCGGGATTTGA
The DNA here is from genome assembly GCA_024533555.2 of Aedes koreicus. Lineage (NCBI taxonomy): Eukaryota > Metazoa > Arthropoda > Insecta > Diptera > Culicidae > Aedes > Aedes koreicus. Next base: position 270,320 of record JAHHFK020000999.1, on the reverse strand, counting down.
ATTCCCGTGGCAGGAAATAAGTCTACACAAATTACAGTTTTCTTGAAGTGTAAACCCAATTTTACACTAGGAAATAAAATTCTTCTCTACCCACTTCTTCTTCGGCGAGAACAAAACATTTCGATTTATCAAGTTTGAATTCGAATAGAAAAAAAAAATGTCAAAAGGAGAGCCGAGTTCCGAAACAGTTTTTTTTTCGATATAGATCATTGCACGGAATACATTAACCTCTCTTTTTTGTCAGTTCAGGAAGCTTGTTTTCCAGGTGTTAGAATTTGAACCGCTCAAACGAAATTTTCTTGACTTTTTTCTGGATTGAGTATGATGTAGTAATAAGCACTGGTTTCTGTTTTCCGGCTGCTTTACTTTAATCGTAATAAATTTAGATCACAAAATCTCAAACCGATCTCACCGAAAATATCCTAAGTCCACGTAAACAAGCTCCCTGAACTGTCAAAACTGCATTGATGATGCCATCTTGCAATGATCTATTGATGTGCTCGAATATTTGATGGTTTTGATAGTCAGTATGAACAGCTAACAGAGGAAGAAATATTGAACAAAAAAATACAGACCTCCTGCAAAAAAAAAAAAAAAATGGAACGCGTAGCCAAAACGACAAAACGGGATAAGGAGATTTCGAAACATTCGCAGGTCCCCTTTCTTTCAAATTGTTTTAATAAGGAAACGTTTGCCTGACAGCAAGTCCTATAGTTTCTATGCGCTTGAAAGAGAAAAGAGATTAGACGTCAGAACACACGTTGCGACACACTTCGAGAATGAGCCAAGATATTCATAGAAGGTAAATCAATTGACACCCTCTAGAATTTCACAGATCGTTATGGATGGACACACTAAGATAGGAATAACTAGAGGCTCGATGATAATCACACACAACCTAAATTAAAATTAATCATGTGAACATAAATTCCCGGTTTTTCCCGGTTTTTTTAAATTCCCGGGTAATTCCCGGTTTTTCCGGTTTTCCCGGTTCTCTGGCCACCCTGCGGTACGCTCTTTCAATTTTACTTATGTATTTGTCTTCTTCCTTGAGAGGCATCTTAATAAATAGAAATATTGCATATACAATCCTCATCACACAATATTATCTCTGTAAAATAAAATGTCGAACTACCCAAAAAGGTATTATTTTTTCGTAAGCTTAGGAACAAACTTCGTTTTACCATTTTCACAGAACTACTGTGTACTTTTTTTTTACTGGATAACTCGACGAAACCAGAAATCACCGAGTTCAGCAAAACTATAAGTCGGCACCCGGCACATCCATATCCCATCAAGAATAACTGTCTAACAAATGTACGCGTTCAATTCAAGTGGTCGAAGCGAAGAATATTGAGGACACAACAACATTCAACAGGAGTTGTTTTTTCTGTCTCTCATAAATGTTCCAAGATTTCCCAAGATTCGCCGAGGTTTAAGTAATCGATGGTCTATCGGAGTATTTAACAATAATGACACTTGGTCACCTTGATGTTTTCCTGAGTTTCTGTATAATTTGCCGTATGTCCCGGTAAAATAACACCGAGATTCAAGTCGAAGTGTTTGTCGATTCAAATATTTCTCCGAGTTGTTTACCAAGATCTCAACTGTTGGGATCTCGGCGAAATAATCTAAGAATTCCGAATAATGATTTAGCATGGGTTTTCAAAACTTATGTACTTTCCATTATATGTGGTTCGCTTTTCAGAGAGCGACATCATAACCGCAGACAGACATTCCAGCTAGAACAATACAATTCGAATTTGTTATGCAAAACTTCAAACCTAATTACGTTGGACTCGTCTTGCACAGTAGCGTTGCCTAGTCAACTTATTGCTACAATAAATCTGACAGGTTGGCTGGCAACCCATTTTTCCCTTACCAATAAAAACAAATCTGGTGCCATCTGTTAGGTTATTGATATTTAATATCTTGAGGGAAGTCATGTTTACACAGGTAAATGAGATGAAGTCGGACGTCTGTTTGCGCCATAACCATTAGAGCTATGATTGGGTAGCTCAGCGGTTACGCGTTCTGTTTAAAGGCCAGTATCGACTTAAAAAGTAGAGAGGTTACGGAATTTTGTTCAATATTACCAAGCGGAATTTTGACAATTGCTCTGCATGGAACGAAATGTCACCTTTTCCAAAAGTAAAAGTGACAGCTCCCATTAGTTTGCGTGGAAACCTTACAAATTCCAATTTTATTTTTCGTTCTTTTCAGGTGGATACTGCTGCAGAAATTTCTTTTAGATTCTTTACTTTTCCGTTTCAATAAACGGAATTTAACATGGGTTTGGGATAGAAAAAGAAATTTCTTTCGAACACGATATCGACCTTAATAAGCAGAAGGTCGGGAGCTCCATCCCAGAACCGTCCTCTTTCTTATATTTGAAAATCAAGGCAGTATACTACTATTTCATAGATCTCATAACTTACAACATTGAATCTTGATCTTAAAATAACCCTATCTCACTAACAGAACTATACCTCCCTTTTTAATTGTAGAGGCACAGAGATAAACCCGGTCTCTAATTATTCTGCTTTATTCCGTATAAAAACTTTAACCAATAAATCATCCTTCCCTCTCCCAAAAACCGTCAGGACATGGCCGGCGCCGGCACTGATTAATAATTAGAATGAATCAGTGAGCTTGTTCATTGATGGTGAAAATTAATACCAAGCGCCATCTATCTTCTTCTAATTCTGGAGCACCGACAATATACACGGTATTCTTCAAATACGTCTATAGATCATTGCACGGAATGTGTTAACCTCAGTTTTGTGACAGTTTAGGCTGGTTGTTCACAAGGTGTTAGGATCCAAATCGCACAAACACAATTTTTCATTGTCTTTTTTTCGGATTATGTACAATTAGATTCAGGATGTAAACATAAACACTGGTATCTGTTTTCCGGCTACTTTACTTCAATCTTAATCATTTTAGGGCACAACTCGCGTAACGAAAAACAATTTGCTATATAGTCAAAACTATATTTCGAATGTAAGATATATTATCACATTATATGTTATTGTTTTCAAATAGTTTAATCTCGTCTTCACCTTCACCATATAGCTTCTACATTAAAACATATTGTTAATGTAAGCCATATTGTAATTGAAAGGTTTTTTATTGTCTGCACTCGGTTTGGATTATATACAAACTTTTTGGCATAGAGTACAGCAAAAAATTTGTTCGTGAAAATTGCCATTTTTTTATTGTAACTGAACTTAACCGCCTATTCAGCATATTGTTATTTGGCCTTTTACCATCTGACATGTTGTTAAAACTATATAGGAGATTGTTAGTTTATAGTTGTCAACTATAAAGGTAAATGTCGTTACAATAATGAAAGCGGTCGTCAACAATAAGAGAAATGGTCCAGGAATGGTTTGGGATTATGCGGGAATCGGTGCGGTCATCAATGCAGCTTAGTCAGTTCAGGGAGCTTGTTTACTTAGCTTGGACTTAGAAAAAAATCGGTAAGATCAGTTTGAGTTCGGGTGCTGTTTTAACCATTGAAGTAAAATAGCCGGAAAACGTTCACTAGTACAAATGTTTACACCATTTTCTGAATCGAATCGTATACAATCCGGAAAACACAATGCTCCCTAAACTGTCAAAAAATAGAGGTTAACACAATCCGTGCAATGTTCAATAACCATAAGCGATGTGGAATTGGGGGACTATTAATTAATTTTCAAGTCCCAACCATTTAAAGAGAATGGAGCATTATTTTTCTTCATAGCGAATTCGTTTTTATTCAGTTCCAACCTGGATGGGGTATTGGGGGTAAATCGGGTCGGTTGCACGAACGTGACCAGGTGAGCGATTGAGGAGTGGTTTTGTGGAGACTAACACGTGGAGAATGTATTTGGTTTCGTTTCATGATAACATGCCATTTATTCTACAAATTATTCCTCATAGTAGCTCCAATCGCGATGTTGGCAAACGCCACTGCTATGCTATGCCTCAGTATTTATTTAAAATTGAATTTGAGGTTTATTTAGCTTTGGATTTAATCTGTGCCAACTTTGCGCCAGGTTAAATTTCTATTGAAATCTGGATCAATTTTTCTAATATCGCAAAATGAGGGGAATCCGCATAGTCTTAATAACTATGCTGGTAATTTATCAATATTTGATCCTTCAAATACTAAAGCCTTTCCTAGATGTTTTTTGGTTGTTTTGGGGACAAATATTTAAAAAAAATCTAGAGCAAAATTTTTAAATTCATCAAACAAGTTTTGGTGTGAAATCAACAGTTGCCAATTGTTTTTCAATAGTTTTAGTTGAATTAAGTTGAATTTTCAAGGATGCATATTGATTACATCACCGTTTTGTTCCTGCTTTCTATTGGGACGGTTGAGAGTTTTGTTCATTCGCGCGATAGCCTTCTTCTCTACGACATTGTAATCAATTTGCATTGTTCTTGTTTCATCAACCCGGTCGCTTTTGTTAAAGCAGCAATGTGCGAGTTAAAATACTGTGCGATTTACCTTCGGCAATGGAGCGGATGACCCAGCCTTAGGCGAAGTGGTAAAAGCTTGATGAAATTAAAGCTGCACATAGGATAGCAGATGAAAAGTCCTTTCTCGTCATGTTCAAGTCTGAGCGGTCGATGTTGCACGCGTTGACCGCCAACTCGGAACAACTAATATCCCATTATGGGAATGGAAGAAAGGTTGAAGAACATATGAATATCTTGAGGTCAGTCTTTGAAAAGACGGAACTAATCACGGCATGTTGTTTCGCTTAAAGCAGCATCTCCGTACACTTTTGGAGCTCTTGTGCTGCCGGTTTCTTCGAATGGAAGAAGAAAATCTACACTTCCAGCAAATGAAGATTTTTTTTTTTTTTTGTCTTCTTTATTTTACGTCGGCCTATTTTCCTCACATGGTGACAATCACCGACGCCAGGGAGACGACTTCACCACCTGGACCCTACCTAACGACTCATGAATATGAGCCGGGACCAACGGCTTTATTTCCCTTCCGAAGGAAGACGTGACCAGATTTTTTCGCCTCAGAAAAATCACCGACGTCGACTGGGATTGAACCCAGACCCACCGGGGTGCCAAGTAGCAGTCACGCTTACCACTACACCACCGACGCCGGCACAAATGAAGATTGTTTGGCACAAAATTAGACATTTTCACACAACCAGAAGTATATACAGCAACTGTTCGCTAACTGGGTGCAGTTTAAGTGGGCTGCTTTTTAACTGGGCGTTCGCTAACTGGGATATAGCCCAGTTAAGAAGCAAATAGACTTCAAAAATCAGCATTTGACATTTTGTTGCCAAAATCAGCAAGGGGCATGTAAAAGGCATATAAGGTTCGTGGAGGAGTGAAAAAATGTTAAATTGCATGAAATTGAGTCGTAATGCCATACAAACTGAGTCAAACATGTTGCAAAATAGGGTGATACATCACAATAACGTATAAAGCATAAAACATTATTGAATTAATGTATTGTGCAAAGAAATATCCCAAACGGAATCTGATCGAAAGCCCCCTCTAAATTTATTTACATTTGAAATGTCAGCCCAGTTACCAAGCAGCATCCGCTAACTGGGCTATGCACTTAGCCCAGTTAGCGAACGGTTGCTGTAATTCAAAAACAAAATCACTTATGTGTCAAACCGGTTTGTTTACCATATGTCTAACCTTGGTTCATGAGGGGGAGGTAGCTCATCAAATCTTCCGGTCCGCCTCTAGGCATCTTGCTATGAGGTACCAGGTGTTTACACACCGATTGCCTGTCGATTTTCCAAATTTGGAATACGTCTGTATTGAATTATCTCATATTATAATATTCCGCTCACTATATCACAAAACATTGCGATTGGTTGAGCGGATTGGAGATAATAAAATCATTGAGTATAGGACCAAGTCTCCCCCGGGTGGTGCTAAATCGATGAGCTTGGACATCAATAGAAGCAAAGTTGCCAGAAGGAATGAAATGCGTCTACGGCCTGTTTTTTTACCAGGTCTTTCAATCATTGTTTTGGATGGATTAACGTGGATTGTTCTTCATATTGTATTATTAGACTATTGTATAACATACAACTATTCTGTATTATTCTGTAAATTTTAAATTTCAATCTCAATTTCAGTGAGTGGGAGAAGGCTCCCAACGATAAAATACAAATTATCACATTATTTAACTCTATATGGAAGCGTTTGGTACGGGAGGTCCACGCTTACTTTCTTCTCTTGATTCGAAGTAGTAGAGCGATTTAAGACACTCTTTCTTAAAACGCTCTATTTATTGGAGTCCTCTCTGCGGCACATCCTACGCAGTTGGCCTGGCCGGTGACAAGAAAAATGATGCATTCAGGAAGTCGTCATTGTCCCGGATGCTTTCAAGAATTGGCTGCTTTAGTGTGAGATTAGATTAGATTAGATATGTCTAACCTTGGTTCATCACATTTTAGATGTGTGAAAATCGACCAGCTCTTACTGGTAGAGCCATCACTGACAAACAGCAAGACCTTAGTTGCGCACCAAATATTATTATAATTGTAATCACAACCCGGAGAGGCCTAATCAACTATTGGCTAATGAATGGTAGATTGCAAAACATGAGGCAGACCAAAAAGTGGTGAATGAGGGTTAGCAAAGTTAAACATTATCGAAATTCTTCGAAATCAGTACACGATGTGAATGCAAACTTGCAAGTTATAGTTGAAACTTGCTGAAATCCTCCCATCTGCACATACTGATTTGATCCAAGCTTGCGGAATGCAGATCCAAAAATACAGCAGTGAAGTCGTTTTTACTTCTGTTCCATGAGGATAAGCTAAGTAAGTTTATTAGCGAGACAAGAAACATGTGTTGCACTGTGTTACAGAAGGTTTTATATCCAACATATCATTTCTCCATTTACTTCAAATAAAACCTTCCGCTTTTTTTCCGTATAAGTTAAATTATATTATAAATTAAAGTATATATATATATTTGTAATCTAATGTATAATTTGATCAACTATTAATGGTACTATAATTCAGTTAATTTGTATAATTATCACGACAACTTCATAACACAAGCTCTAGTTTATGTATGCATTCATTAAAAACGCTAAATCTTGCAGTAGCTAAAACAGAGATAAAACAAAGATTCAGGTTATGTTTACATAAAAGCTCTGAGATGTACAAAAATAGATTAGACCTCTGAAGCAATGAGGAGTATAATTAGTGTTTGAGTTATTGTTATTCACCTTTTTTTAATTACCTTATGTTGGTGTATAGTTTTAAATGGTTTTGCTATGATTGAAATTTGAAATCAATATTTTAAATCCAACAAACTTAAGAAGCTTATAAACTTTATCGACACAGCTCAGATACCGTTATTGCATAATAAATCATACGTTCGCCAATACTGTTTTATAAAGCTTCCAATGTTAGTTAATAACTACCTACTTCGACGATAAACTCTTCCTATGATGAATAGATTGTCAGTTGTCAGAGAAAGAAAAAATAAGCTACCAAGCCAACAGTTTAGAAACTGTTCACAAATGAAATTAGTAAATTATGATTGTTTAGTAATGTAAAGAGAATCGAAACTATGTAGAGCTGAAAGAGAAGGGCAGAACTAAAACTAATTCGCACCTGTGTCGTCGATCCTCTCGGTTCAAGAGGACTAACAGTGCCTGCTGGACAGCTAACAGAAAGTGTGCGAGATCTAGACCAACCACGCTGTAACACGTAACGGAAAAATAGAGAAAAAAGATGAATGGTGAAGTGGATGACAAAATTTTGTTTCCTGCAAATTTTGAGTTTTGTTTGCTAACTTTTTCCATATTAAACGTGTGTTTGCTTGTAGTCTGAAAGAGATAGTTATAAAGTAATCAAAATTCTGTAGAAACATTTACTGTCAACGAAAGGCGACCCGAGTAATACTGTAATCAAGTCGAGTATTCTAAAAAGTTTACTTTTAGCACTCAATGCAAAGCACTAGAGATATTTGGACACATTCGCTCTACAGTAAAGGTTTCACTGGAAATCCAAATTAATGATGATCCATTTTCAATTATATGGTGAAATGGGATGCAATATATGTTATTGGTACGCGATATGAACAAAGTTCACGAAAAATGATGAAAACAAAAAGCGATAAGATGCTTGATATTGAAATTGGGTTAATCTCAACAAGTGCACAACAGGAACTAGAATATGATAGGGTGATATAAATTCAAATCATATTAATCACACGTTTGACTATGAAGATTATCAGCTAGACGAAAGTAGATAAAAATTCAAACCATACCTGTCTGTTAAGGCTCTCTTCTTCGCTTCCGCCTCCACGGATAGTATACGAACCACTGATACATCGGACCAGGTGTGCCAGAATTGCTTTAACCCAACGAATCTTACCCGAGTTGAGCAATTCCATCAATTGTTTCGGATGGTATTGTGGTAAAACAGGACAAGCAATCCTCGATGCCTCAAACAGACCGTAGTCAGTCATGTAGTCGTGTACTGGTTGCTGTTGTTCGTTGGCACTATTAATTTGGCCAGTGCTACCACTGCCAGGTTTCTTCTTCTTACTATCGTTTGTGAGCATTTGAAGGTTTATGGAACTAACACGCGACAACACTGGCATCGATGACACATTTGCCAAACGTCTCTGAGTATTCTCCTGTGCGAGCGAACGAAGATCCTCATCTTTCAAGTAACGATTGTCGTATAGATCTTCAATGTCCATATGATTAATGGCATTGTTTTGCGGTTTCCACTGAGAGTAGACATGCATTTCAGAATCCATTCCAGCGACAAATATTCCATCCCGAACCCACGATATTTGCATTGGTAAAGGGGGCAGGCCGTCGGCTGTTTGCAGTCCAATTTGACGAAGTTTCATCCATCGTATTTCGTCATTAAAATGGGGCTGGGCCAAAGAACTTGCCTTCCTCAGAAGAGGTCGATTTGAGGATTGCGATTCCTTCATTGCTTTCATGTTGGACTGTGCCAGATCACTGGAAACCGGTGTAAATAGCATTATTTTGCTTCCGACAGCAACGGTAAGAATGTGGGAGCCGTCTTCCTTTGAAACCCAATCCAGTTGAACGAGATGCTTTTGCGTGAGTGGACACGTGTTACCATGTTCTGTTATACTTTTTCGCAGTGATTGAAGTGTGCTGAAGCTAGGCACTGCCAGTAATCCTGAACCGGGCTTTGCTAGAGATTCTGGAGTGACATCCCCGTTACGACTTGACCGAATTTCGTCATGAGACAATGTTTGTAACATTTGATTCAATCGTTGTTTCTTTTGCAAAGTTCGATTATCGTACAGGTAACTCAAATCCAAATGTGGGTCAACTTGAATTCTTGGTAAGTGAATGTTCTTCAGATGGATAGTATCTTCAAGAACCCACTCACTGCCACCGGTGCTTTCACATTCATATATTGCAACGCAAAGGTTAACGTAGCGCGATTCTGGATCGCTGCTTTTTGTCGGTCTAGTGAAAGATTTCCCATATTTGTATGCGCATGCGATTCTTCCAGAATATGCCGCACTTATGTGCAATAGCTGACCATTAACATCGATGGTTGATTCTTGATCCTTCCGTATCATTTCCCATTCGAACCATTCATATTTAAAGTTCTGTTTACTCTCAGCGCTTGCATCGCTTTTAGGTGCCTTACACTTCCAAAAGCGGACTGTCGAATCAGAACAAGCGGTTACGATTATGTACGGTGCAAAGCAAGCCGGATAAATCGAAGATGAGCTCAGATGTCCAGCAGCTGGTGCGGCATGTATGACATCTACCCCGTCAGGCAGTGGTAGTTCTTGGGTACATACCTTGGTCGTTGTAATGTTAACATGCGGACTTTGGTCGATTGGGATTTTAACGTCTTCTGGTATTTGAACTCCAGCCATCGAAGCTCGGTGGATAAACTCAGGGTCGTCCAGATCCTGAACCAGGTTGCTATCCGGCACATACATCATACTACTGCTCAATTCGTCCGGTGCGGCTGGTTGCGATGCAATCACAATGCGCCACATGTGAATAGTAGTACCATTTTGTGTTCGTTCTAATACCACCAAATAGAAAGGTTCTTCAAATTGAGCATTTCTCTGTAAATCAACCATTGCGCCCATCTGGCCGTCCATCAGTCCCATAGGTGGTTTATTTTCATTTCCTGTAAAAATGGGTTCTTCCGAGCGTTCCCCTGTTATTAGTTGCTCTTGGAATACATGCAGGAATTGAGTATTTTGCCAATCGTGTGTAGCATCGTCGATTGCATCCAACTGTATTATACATCCTGGCCTGGCTGTTGATTGCTGGGAAACGATTTTTATTTTGTCGTGCAAAGCAGATTGTGTCCCGGGTACATTATCCGAAGACGATTCTGTTGAAAGCGATACCATCGAGTCCATTCGACGGAAGCGTCTTTCGGAGCTAGATATCTCGGCGAGAAGTGTCCTTGCATCAATCACTGCTTGGTAGACCCGTAGACTTTCGCCATCGCTCGCCACAAAACACGCCGATGGAGAATTACTTAAATTTCCCAGCGTGGTACTAGGAAGCAGTGTCGGAATCCAAGCTACGTTACTGAACGCTGAGATTTCTGGTGAATTTATGCGAGCCAACTCACTAACTCCTCCAGACTGCGAAAGTGGTCCAACTGCGTCCACACGCCATAGAATAAGTTCCGAGCAGAAACCAGATGGCGTGCATACGTCTTTCGGGCGATGCGGTTTGTGATCGGTATCACTGGCCTGTTTTCCAGGAAAATTTGCGTTCATATTTGGAATGTCTGGAATGTTGTGATGGGACGTTGTGAGCAAAAGAGGTAACACCGGATGACAAGTTATATCGTTCACTCGGAATCGATGACCAGATGCTCTTGAAGCATGGCCTATACTCAGGACCTGGGAGAATTTGGTTTTATCTGCAAAAGTTAGCTGCCATAGATTGAGCGTTCCGTTTGAATGCTTTGTAACCATCGATATGACTGGAGATGGAGGAGCAGTTAGGATGTCCGTATGTTCTGCTACATTCTCATTGCCTGTGGCTTCTCCGGCTCCTTTGGATTCTGCATCACCATCTCCACTTGCTGCTTCATTATCTTCTTCGTTAACCTCATTTTCTTCCAGCACACTGGGAAGGGATGTAACGATATCACTGTTCACATCGGGATTGTTGCTGCCGTTACTTCCGTTGCTTGCTTTTGGACCTTTCACTATCATATCTCGAAAACCTAGGTTTCCTCCAGTGTTGTAAAGTGCGACCGTTGTTGACATTGACATTGCATCGCCCAATGGGAAAGCAGAGGGAATCCTAGTAGAAAACGACACCTGCGCCTGTCGGAATGATCCGGGATGATACTCGTCGAGCCACTCAACAACCCATATTAGATAACTACCATCGATTGGGTGGATCGAAAATAATAAATCCGGGCTGTGATGCCAATCTCGAAGCAGACATTCGATTTTCATGTCTAAGGAATCCGTGACGTGTATGTTTCCTCCATCATTGGCCAAAGAATTGATTGAAGTTGTGTTCGATAATGTGTGATGACTTGGTAATCCTGCATGAGACGCACCTCCAATCGAATGTGAACGGTGCGTTGGATAAGGAGGGTGATCTTCACTGTTGCTTTCGTCTTGTGAGAATGTAGGTTTCATTTTTGGCTTTCTCCTGCCATCTTCGTTCGGTAAATCATCTTCGTGTAGTCCTTCAGAATGCCCGTCGCTGTTAGCGCCAGACAATAAATCTTCTTTTTCGATAACTTTTCTAGTCATTTCCTGTAAAATAGCCTCTGCTTGCAGAGAGAAATGCATCTCTTTGTTATTAAGCCAATGTAGGATAAAATTAGGCTGCGTCGAAGGGTCGTTTGTATGCATTGAAGGTACCAGTGGTATGTCCGTTTCGGCGTTTATTGAAGCAGCCAAATGGAAATGCAATCCTGGCGTCATTCCAGTCCCATGATAACCGTATGAATGGAAATCATGTACACTGTAAGTAGACGGGAGTGTTGGTATTGGTGAATTTCCGAAACCAGCGCTTGCCCCTGGACCTCCGAAACCGGCTCCCATTCCATTGAGACCGGTGGCCCCGTTATGCTTGGCATGACGTCTTATGTGGAAGCATGTTTTCATGTGTTTTAAACGCTGCATAAACCGATGTTTGTGCCTGTGAGTTCGGAACTTCGGGTTTTGTGATGCGAGGGGATCGAATTGGTTCATATTAACCAAGCCATCATCCGGCAAGACCGTTTCCACCCATATACGACAGATGTTATCCAAGCACGATGTCACAAGCATATTAGAAACGGATCCCTTAGGCATGTATTTGCTTGTTTTTCGCCAAGAAAGATGAGTCACGGCTCTTGGGTGAGCAACATAAACGAAGCCATAGCTTACTTCCGGTATGCCGGAAAAGCTTTGCGACTGTGCTTGATCAAAACTTTTATTCGGAAACAAGACTGAAATAACGAATAAACAGTTAATAATACTTTATATGTTTATTGCTTCTATACGTACTGTGCTTGTTTTCGTACCACACCTTGACTAAACGATCGCTCTTTCCAGACGTAGCAAATAGCGTACCATCCGGGCTGAAAGCCATATGATGAACTGGTGTGGCAGTATGACATTTCCAAACACAATCCCAATGTGAATCGGTTTCTTCTTCATTTGTTGGGGTTCTTGGGTCACGGTCGCCACCAATTTCGAATTTGACGGCTAAAATATTTGCAAATGTTAGCAATATGTCATTGAAAGATTACCCTAGACGTACATGTAGGTTCATCGTCATCCTGCTTAGAGAGGCGCTCATGCCAAAGTTGTAATACCGTACCACCAGTTAGTAGACGTGTTCCTTCCAAATTCCAAGAAAGAGAACTAATGTGCGATGTTGCTTGTAAACTACCCGTTTGAACCCACCTAAATATGAGATGTTATAAATTTATTAGTTATTACTTTAATTATTTATAAATAAAAAGTCTTACTTGTATTCCAACCCATGTGATGAAGGTCGTTCGCTGTGAATCAGTGGTGTTGGCTCGAAGATGCAAATTTTGTCTTCATAAGCGGCAGCAATTTTACCCGTATCAGTACTGCAATCTAGCGCCGAGATCCGTATGTAGTTATGCACCGCTCCTGGGATAATCTGAACTCGCTCGAAATTACTAGCTAAAATAACTATGTTACACCCTGCTGCGTACGCCTGTTATTAATGATAAGACAAAGAAAAATAAAAAACAAAGAGAAAAGATCAATATCGATGTGTAGGACTAATCACACAAACAAAACAGACAAATTTTACCAACACCCACTTCCTTCGTTCCTTCGACGACGACGACGACGACGACGAGATGATAGAATGCACAAACATAGATTTCTATTTTCCAGCGTTCCATATGTTAAGATATATTTGCAGAAGTAGACGACCCACATAGCGCTCCATTTGATCTTAACCAGGAGTCTTGTCCATTCTAACAATTACCAGAGATTTATTTATTTGCCATACTTTAGTGACTCATGCGTAAATTAGTACTCGCATATTTTTTTAATGGAATTTCGACTGCTGCAGGCAGCTAGCACATAAAATAGATTGAGAAAGAAGATCGTACGGGCAAGATGAGCACCCTTTGTTTATACGTTAAAGAAAAAGGTCGTTTCATTTACATATATCTCTCTCATCAGTTAGACAATATTTTGAGGAATGATGTCATTCGTTTGAGTCTGACCTACAAGGAATGAAACACTGGTCGAGATTTGCCAACTGACTCCTAGCAGCCTGATATTACCCTCGACATGACCTCAAAATTTACCTGACACCAGCTCGACATCGTCAATGAATAAAACTGACATTGATCTACATTGATCGGGTAGATATGTCTGTTCGGATAGTTTTGGCAAATTTCTTTTACGTATCTTTCTGCCGAACTCAAATGAATACGAGACGGGTCTCACAACGACAGCCATTACTTCGTTGTTTTGAAGATACAAGTCTCAGTTTCTATAGTAGATTTGGACCTGGAAATTATATCAATACTTATGCACACTTGCATTTAGCACTGAGATGTTGTATTCAGCAACGTCCATTCACTGAATACCGAGATATGTTTATCGAATCTTGAGATGGAATCTTAAGTTAGGAGGAAACGTATGTAGGAATGGACTTTGGGCAGCTTCCGGGCAAAAGTTTTATGTGACCATGGCTCGAGTAGATGTCCCCAACATCATCAACGCACACTTCAGTTGTGTCATGATAACAGGGTGGATTTCATTGAAAAGGACCTCACACAGGACCTCCAATCGAGAAATATTGGGCAATTGTTAAGCGAAAGTAGAAAAAGACTGGAAATAAAATGGACGCTCAACATGACAAACAGAGTGTCCAAAAGATGATGCGTTGTATTTCAAGAAAAGTTCGTCATTTCTACCAAACCAAATTGTTCTTTAAAAACAAATAAAAATATGCGTGTTGGAGCCTATATAACCAATATTTGAACAAAAAAGTAACACTCGGTTCTCTCGTAGCATATAATTGTTCAATTTGTCAGATTATTGAATTGGAATAAGGAGTGCATACTTAAATATGCTGATTCAACGTCCCATAAGAAACACATCTGCGTCACTGTATCGGTCACGAATCTCGGTTGTGGCCTGCTTTTCAGCAGTTTCTTGAGTGTTCTACACTCTTGCTTCACTTGGACTAACAATCTTGTTCGTTGCGCAACTCTGCATCTTATTCCGGCTGAGTTCCATGCAAACACCATTTTTGTAGGATTTTTGTCTGGCATTCTTACAACATGTCCCGCCCAATATACCACTTTAGCGACTTTTTGGATACTGTGTTCAACATAGCGTTGGCCAGCTCGCGATTCATTCCATACGCCGCTATCACATACACCGCCAAATATGATCCTAAGCACATGTCTTTCAAATACTCCAAGTGCATGCAAGTTCTCCTTGAACAGTGCCCATATTTCAAGCCCGTAGAGCAATACCTGTCTTATCAGTGCTTTGTATACCATGGTACACTTAGTACATGGGTGAAATTTAGCAGACATTATGATCTTGTGGAGTCCGAAGTGAGCACGACTTCCGGCAATAAAGCGTCTACAAATGTCTCTTCTGCAGTTGTTATCCGTTGTCACCAATTACCTGAGATACTCAAATTCGTCAAAAGATACATGGTCTCCAGGATTTTGATGGTGTTGAAAAATGATGTTCAGGAGTACGAGAGCCTTTCAAGGTTGAAGGAATTATGGAACCAGATTTGTTGTGAAGACTTGTGAAGTAGTGCTTTACAGGGCAATATTTTACGATCCTGTTGAGTGTTTTTTATTTCCTTTTGAAACGCCCATAATCTACTCCGCAATCATTTGTGTCTACTACAACGAGTTTTCGGCATGCCCTGCTGCAACAGTTGACGATTTACAACCTCCATTTGTGACAGTTATTCTGGAAAGCCTACTTGGACCAGAAAGTTTTGCCAGTACACATGAACATCCATATGCATTGTACACGGCAAATAATCCACACATATTAAATGGCATAAATCCATGTGTAGTTCTACAAACTACTCATTTATGGACACTGCAGAGTTCAAGTTATTGAATAATAAAGTGATGATTTGATACAGTGCTTCCGAAACATAGCACTTCAGAATCCACCTAGTGTTTTATCGTACCTTCATCCGTTGCCATAGTTACCAACCGACGACTGGGTTAAACAAGCGAGAAATAAACTACTCGAGACCGGAAAATCCGAAGCGCCAATCCCAAAGCGAGTCCGGAGAAATCCGTAGCGCTGAAAACGAAGCAAGTCCGGAGAAATCCGCAGCGCTGTGTTTCTGCCAAAGCAAGTCCGGAGAAATCCGTAGAGCTGATCCCTAAGCGAGTCCGGAGAAATCCGAAGCGCCAATGCCGTAAGCGAGTCCGGAATAATCCGTAGCGCTGTGTATGAAGCAAAGCGAGTCCGAATTTATCCGTAGTGCTGCATTTTGAAAAAAAAAAAGGAAGAAAATTGAAACCTAGCGTGTGTTTGAAAATAAAATGAAAAAATCCATCGGAAGTGAGGTTAAAAAAAGCACTGAGAAGCATTGTCTAATTACGTTATCTGATTTTCTTTTCAGATTAACGAAGATGGAAAATTCGGTATGCCGTTGGGTGCTTTCAACGACAAAGTGGATGCGCAAGATTTACGCAGTGAATGGGAAGAGTGGCACCGAGCATTCGAACTGATTCTTCAGTTACGAAAGGTTGAGTCCCAAAATGAAAAGCTGCTGACCATGTTGGCGATGGGAGGACGAGGGCTGCAGCGTATTTTTTTATAATTTACGCCCAGTAGCCGAAGAAATAGTCCCAAAGCCGGTGCAGGTACCCTTAATGCCGCCTGAAGCTCTTGATTATGACAACGCCGTCAAACACAGAAGTTTTTCGTGGGCTAACGCAACGAACGTGTTGAGCTGGAAGTTTTCCGATCACTTAGGCAATCGAGTGAGGAATCGTTCAACAACTGTATCCTCAGATTGCGTGCTCAAGCAGCTAGATGTGAGTTTTCGGAACGCGAAGAGACAGAACTGTTGCAGCAAATCACGATGAGGGCACGTGACGAGAAAGTGCGAGACAAAGGATTGGAGAACTTCATGACCTTGAATGAGGTTATTACGTATGCCATGAATCGTGAAGTGCTCATGAAACAGAGGGAAAACCAGAAGCATTTCCGAGCTGAATCGGATTTGAACAGCGTGAGATCCAGCTCTTTTCAAGGCCGAAACGAAAACCCAAAGCGTAAGTCGACAGATAACCAGCGAGGTGTGATGTGGCCAAGTGGCCGGCAGGTCAAGCCGAGAGGCAGTGGTTTTGGGGGTGAGTGTAATAGATGCGGCTCATTTCGACATTCCGGAGACTCTCGGGAATGTATTGCCCGAAGTGCGAGTTGCAACAACTGCGGACAGCGAGGACACTACGTTAGAAAGTGCAGAAATAGAAGCGTGCAGCGTGGAAATCGTTCATCGAGACGCGATGAAAGGCGTAGCGGTTATACTGAAGCATATTCAGTGAACGGATCAAAATCTTGGAATGAAGATGTTCCTCATGGTCCAACTACGGATGACATCGCCAAGTTGGAGTGATTTTTTTGTTATATTTTTTTTCTCTTATTCTCGCATGTAACAGTCCTTCAGTCTGGATCCTCCCTTAGCTCAGTCGGTAAAGGCACGGCTACAAAGCAACACCATGCTGGAGGTGGCTGGGTTCGATTTCCGGTCTGGTCTAGGAATTTTTCGTTAAGGAAAATCTCTCGACTCCCTGGGCATTGCGTATGATTGTACTTGCCACACAATCATACTAATGCAAAAATGGTACTTGGCATCGAAAGCTCGCAATTAATAACTGTGGAAGTGCATTTAGAACACTAAGTTGAGAGCAAGCAATAAGCTAAATTGTGAAAGCAATAAGCTTGAAATGCTGAAGAAAAAAAAACAGTCCTTCAATTTGATTTGACAAATTAAAATAAAACGTTTTATATAATAGCATGTACTTCTATTAGGTGGAAACAATTGGCCTGAACAATGAATTGATATTATGCCAGATCGATAATGTACCGGTGGAATTTGTTATTGATTCTGGATCATCTATTGACACTATTACGGACGATGTATGGCATGAACTGATCACAAAGGAAGCGAAAATTTCCAAGAGGAAGTATCAAACTAACCGAATGTTTTATGCTTATGCAAATCGTGATCCTCTGAACGTGTCGGCCATTTTCGAAGCTTGGATATCTGTGAACCCAACTAAGCCTAAAAGTTATGCGGAGTTTTTTGTGATAAGTGGAGCAAGAAAGTCTCTTTTAAGCAAACGCACGTCAGAAGATTTAAAGGTATTGAAAATTGGGTTGGATGTTCTTCACGTCAACCAGGGTGTAGACATGAATGTCTTCCGTCCAGTCAAGCCGTTCCCAAAATTTCCTGGTGTCCAAGTGAAGTTATCCATTGATCATACGATACCTCCGAAGAAAATCGCATACTTGAGAATCCCTTCTGCCATGGAACAAGAGGTCAACGATAAAATACAATAAATGCTTCATAGTGACGTCATCGAGAAGGTTGAAGGTCCCGCCGAATGGATCTCACCCATGGTGGTGGTTCCTAAGGCAGGGGTGGTAGCGGAGTTCTGTATAAATAATAGTGACTTTAGTGACTAAAATAATAAAAATAGTGACCAAATAGTGACCAGATAGTGACTAAAAAGTGATATCCAAATTTTAGTATTTTTCAATCTTTTATACATTTGTTGTATAATTACAGTAAAAATGAACTAAGTGAAAACCCCCATTTGCAAAAATGAGCAATACTGCGGCGCAGTGCCACTTTTTGAATTGTTTTGTTCTTCTTCTTCTTTAGCATTTCAAGCTTATTGCTTTCACAATTAGCTTCTTGCTTGCTCTCAACTTAGTGTTCTAAATGCACTTCCACAGTTATTAATTAAGAGCTTTCGATGCCACGTACCATTTTTGCATTAGTATGATTATGTGGCAAGTACAATCATACGCTATACCCAGGGAGTCGAGAAATTTTCCTTAACCTGAAATGCCTAGACCAGACAGGGAATCGAACCCAGCCACCTCCAGCATGGTGTTGCTTTGTAGCTGCGCCTTTACCGACTGAGCACTTGAACGTTGTTGGCAGCATACCACTCCATGGCCTTTTTTTCCGTAATAGCAAGATGCCAAATCCGGCCAAAATAGAACGGAACAATTGTGTCGCTTAAGAAAAGGCAGTAGACGTTTTTGTAGGCACTCGCTCTGATAAATTTCCTGGTTGACGGTTCCGGTCGCAATGTAAACGTTGCTCTTCAAGCCACAGGTACAGATGGACTGCCACACCAGATATTTCTTCGCGAACTTTGACTGTTTAATGTGCTTGAAAATATCTGCCACTTTTTCCCGTCCAGTTGCCATATAAAATTCCTGTCCAGGAAGTTGGTTAAAGTCTGACATGACGTAAGTTTCATCGTCCTGTACCACGCAATCAAACATCGTCAGCATCGTCGTGTACAACGCGATCGTGCTTTGGCCAATGTGTTTTGTTTATCGTCGCGATTTGGAGTCACCACTTTTTGGTAAGTCGACAGTCCAGCTCGTTTTTTAGCTCCATCCACGGTTGAAGGCGCCACTCCCAGCTTCTTTGCGACATCTCGGACGGAGATTCCGCTGGGGTTCCACTCGAAACAGCGGGCAACTCTTCTTGTCGTCGCTGTGGCCTCCGGCTTTCGATTTTCCCCCGATCCAGCTTTCCTGACTGTCGACAAACGCCCACCAAACACTTTTAATACGTTCGTAACAGTTGATTTAGCCACATTCAACAATTCCGCCAACTTGGCGTGAGAGTAGTTTGGATTTTTTGATGCGTTGCTTCTCTTCCTTCGACGACATTTTGATAACTGAAGTGCTAATCTCAAAATCAAAATAGAGGCATGATGCTACACACACACATCTTCAAAATGAGGGGGTGTGCAAAATTTTTTAATGCACGATGAAAGAAAATGCGTCAAGTTTAAGTCGACCAAATTTTGATCGAAACACCCTTTATACTTGGAACTTTCACGGGATGCAACGGCTGGTGGGTTGAGGCATTGGTAACATTTTAGAAACGAGTTCTGCAAATCAGACTTTTTGATTACGTCGTGCTTAAGGCCAGTATCGACCTAAACAGCAAAGAGGTTACGGAATTTTGTTCAATATTACCAAGCGGAATTTTGACAATTGAACTGCATGGAACGAAATGTCACCTTCACTTACGGAATAATCGACCGGAATATTTTTCCGAAAGTAAAAGTGACAGCTCCTATTAGTTTGCGTGGAAACCTTACAAATTCCAATTTTATTTTTCAGGTCGGTACTGCTGCAGAAATTTCTTTTCGATTCTTTACTTTTCCGTTTCAGTAAACGAAATTTATCATGGGTTTGGGATAGAAAAATAAATTTCTTTTGAACACGATACCGACCTTTACCAGCATACTTAACGAGGTTTGAAACTTTGCATAAAAAAATATTCGGTTTAACAGCAGTCAAGCAAAGGCAGAATAAACTTAAATAATTGATGAATTATTTATAAAATCTTCTGTATCATAAACTAGGAATATTTGTCTCAGAAATTTTCTAGATAAAATATAAAATTTCAATGTACGAGTTATAATGAATTTTTAAAATCATTACGCTTTTATAAACTGTGAAATTGAAATGTGTCCCGATTTTACCTAGGATCGCATTGAGTTCGCTCGACTGTCGAACAATCAAATCAAGATTCAGAATTACTAAGCAATTCACCGAAAATAAGCCATTTATCTGATTTACAATTCGTTCCCACTTTTCTCAACTATTTGGATACCAAAAGAGTAGTCCACTTTAGAAAAAAACTGAATCTAACAAAATATTTTTGAAAAAAAGTGAGTGTAAATAAAAAATGACTTGATATTTTGATGTAGTTTCTTTTTTGGACATTTTGTTTGCATAATGGATAAACGTTTCAACTCATATCCCATCAACATTTGCACATTCCTACATTTTACGAGCGCTAATGCCCGCTAAGATTGAACTCATTTTCTGATAGGGAGCAAACGATTTGACTTTTGGCTTAGGTCGCTTGACAGCTAATCGATAAGATTAGATCGATTCTCTGTCAAACGGCCTACGTCAAACGTCAAATAGCTTGCTCCCTACCAGAAATCGAGCTCAACCGAGACGGCCATTTCTAAAGCCCTCGCGCTTTGAAAAAAAAAATCAAACCTGACGCGCTTCGCCAAAAAACGAATGTGTTCGGGGGAGTGAAAATCTATATTCTTCTCTTTCTCATTTAAATAAAAATGAATTGGTGTTTTGTATGTCACGATTTAACTCGATAACGGATGAACGGTTTTACAAGATTCTTTCTGCGTTCGATTCGTTATGGGGTTTACTGGGTCTATATGCATAGAAATATGAAAAATTGTAATGAAATAGCTGGGAAATTGTAAAAATAATGCAAGATGATGTAATACGTGCGTCGCATTCAAGCTAATCTAGAGTGCTGTGACCGACCAGTACTTGACAAGTTCAATTGACGTAGAGGCGGGACAGCCTTCGTCAGGGCATCTTGTTTGTAATAAAACTAATTTAATTATAACAAATAAATAATATAATCAAACTAAAATTATTTATATTAAAGTAACTCACTACCGGGGGCGACCCCGGCGTAGTGGTTAACATCCATACCTCTCACGCCACAGTCACGAGTTTGAATCTCACCCCGGACAAGTTACAAAAATACCCAAAAAAGAGGTATTTGAGTGACTACGACGGGAGATGAACCAGCCCGAGGCTGAAAATCTCGATAATCCAGACAAAAAAAAAAAAAAAAAAAAAACTCACTACCGGATGAAAATTTAGAGTAAAATAAATGACTGACGCCGACGCATGATTGACGCTATAGCGTCATGAAGCCGTTTTAGTACTGGACGCTGGCGTTGACAAATTATACGATAAGACGCGGGACGCATGTGACCTTGTGACCGCATCATGGTAAACGAATTAAAGAAAATTATACCAAACCTATCTTTGCGGAAAAAAATATTAATACAGTACTGATTTCAAGATATTTGTACCACGATTCACAGCCCACAATATTTTTCACTTTATTCTGCTGTCAATCAGATTTACACATGGGATGATAAATACACTAGCCAGATCTATTGTACAACAAATGCAAGTGATTTTTTTAAACTTTTTATAATCGGCGCTGCGAAAATAGGGACTTTAGTGACCATTTTCCGAAAAATAGTGACTTTAGTGACTTTTGGATGCGAATAGTGACTTTTTAGTGACTAGCCTCAAAATAGTGACCAAGTCACTAAAAAGTGACCTGCTACCAGCCCTGCTAAGGGCAAGGACGATGTAAGGATTTGCATTAACATGAAACACCCGAATGAAGCCATCCAGCGGGAGCATTATCTATTGCCCGTCATCGATACGTTCCTGAATAAGCACCGAGGTTCCAAGGTTTATTCACGACTGGACATAACGTCTGCATACCATCATGTCGAGCTTCATCCCGATTCCAGAGGCGTCACAACCTTTATGTCCGGAATGGGTCTGTTGCGGTTCAAACGGTTAATATTCGGGTTTAACTGCGCCCCCGAATTTTTCCAACGGATAATGACGGAGGTGTTAGCTGGAACTGAAGGCGTTATTGTCTATATTGACGATATCGTCGTATCCGGCAGAACCCAAAAAGAGCATGACAAGCGACTTCAAGAAGTTGAGAAGCTTGAAACCCTAGGATTCGAAGTAAGCGCACACGGTATTAGTCCATCAGAACCAAAGATTACAGCAATCCAAAATTTGAGACCACCTTCGTCTAGAGAGGAAGTCCGCAGCTTTCTGGGACTTGTGAACTTTGTTGGACATTTTATTCCAAACCTCTCTACGCGAACAGAGCCTTTGAGAAAGTTCCTTCGCGATGAAGTAGATAGTTTTGGTGAGGATCAAATGAAATCATTCGACGATTTGCGACACGAGTTGTGTAATAATGTCCGTAAACTGGGATTCTTCGATCCAAAGGATCAAACCGAGGTTTACGTGGACGCATCTCCCGTTGGCCTAGGGGCGGTATTCGTTCAAAGAGATAAGAATACCACGAATTCCAAGCCTCCAAGCGTCTGACAAGAGCAGAAAGAGTATATCCGCAAACACTACGTGAAGCGTTGGCCGTTGTGTGGGCGGTGGAAAAATTATATCTGTATCTTTTCGGCCTTCGATTCACAGTTTTCACGGACCATAAGATTCTTGAGTATGTATATGGTCGAAAGCATCGCGACGGAAGGCATGCATGTTCAAGAGCAGATCGTTGGGCACTATGCTTGCAACCGTACGACTTCGAAATCCGGCATATCCCTGGATCGACAAACATTTCGGATATACTGTCTCGTTTGATAAATGAATCTAAACAGCCGTTTGATGAGCATGCGGACCACTTCCTATTCGCGATAAAAGAAGGGCCTTCGGCAATCACTTTAGATGAAATAAGGCAAGCAACCAATAAGGATGAAACGTTAACATCAGTTGTGAATGCTTTGGATACGCAGTTTTGGACATCGGATCTATTTAGATACCAGACCTTTGAGAAGGAACTCGGTGTGATCGACGGTATTCTTGTAAGGGGCGACAGGATTGTTCTCCCAGCATCGCTTCATCAAGGAGCGCTATGGATTGCACACCGAGGACACCCTGGAGTAGTTGCAATGCGAAGAAAAATAAGGGAGAAAATTTGGTGGCCATGTATGGACCGAGACGTGACAGATGCGGTGCAAGAATGTGCTGGTTGTGTCACTGTCAGCAAGCAAAATTCACCTGAACCAATGATGCGCAATGAAATGCCAGAAAGAGCATGGCAGGACATTTGTATTGACTGTTTCTCGGCTAAAGATTGCGCCACGTTTTTGGTGATTGTCGATTATTTCAGCCGTCTCATAAAGGTGATTGAAATGAAGTCTACAAATGCTGGCAATACGATCGATGCACTAGAAGGAGTTTTCCGCGAGCGGACTTACCCAGAGACCATTCGCAGCGATAATGGCCCACCATTTGCTAGCGAAGAGTTTTCTGGATATTGCAGCAGCAAAAACATCAGACTGGTTCGTACGATTCCCTATTGGCCGCAGATGAACGGCTTGGTAGAAAGGCAGAACCAAGGAATCGTACGCTACGTATCGCCAAGGCTACTAATTGCGACCGGAGAAAAGCAATCCAAGATTACGTGTACATGTACAACACTACACCACACTCAGTAACCGAAAAAGCTCCGTTGGAATTGATGACCGGACGTCCGGTTAAGGATCTCTTACCTTCTTTAAAAACGGATCCACACTGGAGCCGAGATGTGGAGGTGCGAGAAAGAGACGCCATGAAAAAGATGCAAGGCAGTGTTGGAAATATCATTTTCAAAAAACGTTCACTCTTTCCTCATTGCAAAGATATATCGCCGAGGAACTTCGCGAACGAAATACAATCCAAAGTTCATGACAGCGCAGAGTGAGGAAACGTTTTATTCCTCATCGCGAAAGATCTTTTGTTTCTCCATCTCACAACGTTTCACTCGTATTCGAGATCCGATCCAACCAAATATCTCCTCGGCTTTGTTCTTTTTCTCTAGCGAGTATGTGTAGGCAATGTTCACGCGAGTTTTGATGTTTGTTTTTAAGTATTGTGCCACCGCAAAGTTCGAGTGGTAGGAAACGTCGAATGGCGTGATGCATTGAGGACAAATTCAACCCAACCTCACCGTCCATACAGCCATCTTTCTTTCTAGATTCCATTTCTATGAAATGCGCAGTGTGCTTTTTAAGAACGAATTTGGTGTAGAGATATAGAGAGAAAAATTATCTGATTTTTTTCGTATCCTCGCGTCGATGACTCGAATAGAAAAAGTTTGCGATATTTCATTCTCTCATCCCAGAGGGTTCACTCAAGAAACGTTGGCGTGTGAAACTAGCAACGGGAAGTTCGCAGATGAAAACGTAGCGCACGATGAATTGATATTTTTGTGAGAATTCCATCACTGATGCAAGGTAAGCTTTACGCAGACGAGCGTAGAAAAGCTAAACGTTCTGACATAGACGTTGGTGATTCCGTAATGCTGCGTAACTACGAAACAGGTAAGCTCGAACCTAAATTTCGACTTGAGAAATTTACGGTTTTGAAGAAAGATGGAAGTGACATTATAGTTGCTAACAAAGATGGAGTAATGTATCGTCGTTCGGTCACACACTTGCGGAAATATCCACCTTCTGCAGAAACGGAAGCTTCTCGAGAATCATCAGTTGAACCAGGCAGTGAGCCTCAAGAGCTTCTCGATCGGGATATGGGGCAACCGGAAGCTAAGGCAGCTAAGCGGAAGAAACTCGAGCCCATAGTGAAACGTTCAGCTAGAGGAAAGAAAGTTCCTTCCTGATATTTACAGTAATATTTTTTCTTCTGTTCTACTGTTTTGAATTACCGCACACGTTGGCGTTCAGCAACTGCTTAAATAAAATTAATCAACTAACATATTTAATGCCTTTTGTTTTAGAAGGAGAAAGATGTAGAGTTCAAGTTATTGAATAATAAAGTGATGATTTGATACAGTGCTTCCGGTGGCGGCGTAGAGGTTAACATCCATACATCTCACGCCAAAGTCACGAGTTCGAATCTCACCCCCGGACAAGTTAAGAAAATACCCAAAAGGTATTTGAGTGACTAAGACGGGAGATGAACCAGTTCATGTGGAGACCGCATGAACAGAGGATGAGATTATAAAAAATGC
Source organism: Aedes koreicus (assembly GCA_024533555.2). Lineage (NCBI taxonomy): Eukaryota > Metazoa > Arthropoda > Insecta > Diptera > Culicidae > Aedes > Aedes koreicus. Next base: position 245,017 of record JAHHFK020000999.1, on the reverse strand, counting down.
GGTTTAATGTAAAGAAAAAGGACAAACGTGTGAGTATTTGTTTATAAAAAAATTAAAAGTAAGTCGACCACCGAGATTCGAACTTCAAACCATGAGAGATTGCACAGCCTCAGCTGCCTCCTCCGGGCTATCAGTACACATGCAATTCCGAGGGCTAAAGGCATATAAGAACCGCTTATCGTACGATAACCTGATTCGTGTTCGACCATCTCAAATTCACGCCAAATGATATGTATGAAAAAAAATGCTTGTTCTTAGGTAAGAGAGGAGACAAAACACGATGGAAAAGGGAAAAAAAGGTTATTACAATCTCTCGCAGTTCAATGTAGGGTAGCTGTTCCCAAAATAATCTTATTGTTCCAACACTCATCGTGCGCTGAATCAAGCGATTGGAGAGTAAATAAATTAATTTCTTTCGTATAATGTTTGTTTACGTTTAATAATAAACAAAAACATTACATACCAACCCTGTCACTTGTCAATCTTTTGATTTCGAGTAGGATGAATTTCGAAGCGTTAAAATTAGTGGAGGAACATTTTCCCTACATCCTTCACTGTTAAGTTCTCCAACTGAGAAGAATGAGAAGTGTACTTCACATTCAGTATTAGAATTTGTTTGCGTGCAGGACTCGTACTGATTTTTTTTTTCTACATGTTGCATAGTTAAACTACTATTTTCCAAGATAAATATTTCCAGTTTTTTTTTATGTTCTACAAAGTCGAAGGAATCATTAAAACACATATATTAATAGAGGGTGGGGGCGACCCCGGCGTAGTGGTTAGCATCCATACCCCTCACGCCATAGTCACGAGTTCGAATCTCACTCCCGGACAAGTTACGAAAATACAAAAAAGGTATTTGAGTGATACTACGACGGGAGATGAACCAGCCCAAGGCTGAAAATCTCGATAATCAAGGAACTAAAAAAAAATAAAGGGTGTTTTATTTCGTCGAACTTAGAAATTATTCAGCAACATACAAATATTACAATTTCGAATATCAACATACTCCTCTTAAAAAAGTGGAACTACTTTGATGTCGAAAAAAAAACATCAAAAACACGTACTTTTAAATTTTATCTGCAAAATAAAATTTCAAAATATTTTTTCTGATTTTTTAATGTTCTAGATTCAGCACTTGTTCCCAGGGAATAAGTCACTCGGCCACATCGCCACCTCGTGAAAGATAAATTCATTTCTGAAACCACCTTACACGAATCGAATGTTTGTTTTCCCTCCCGCTTGCACTGATGTGATTCAGATGATGCATAAGTGTGCGTGAATAAAACGTCATAAAGATCCATGAATGCCAATAAGCATACATTTTCGATTGTAGTTTTGACAGATTTGTTGAAACACAGAAACACGCATTGTGCAAGAGTGAATAAGCCCCTGCACATTTTGTTGATGTGATGCTGGCTTTTCTGAACTCATAGTTTACATATTGTTTAAGACAATTCCCATGCCAACCATGATAACAAAAGTATAGTTTAAACTGGAATGTTCCGCATTTTAATTGCTTTCGGTCTGATTTCAGTGAACTGTAGTTTGTAGAAGTGCAGTTTGCGTTTTTATAAACTTTTTTTTAAATTTTTTATTAAATTTTGATTAATAATTAATAATGAATAATGTTAGTAACGATACAATACAACTTATGACCCATGATGAAATGCAAACAATGCTTTCGGGTTTGCCGACATCACACAAAGAGAAAGTTTACAAAATATTGTTGCCTTTTTAAAATAACGTGAGTATTCCATGTCTTTAAGAAATATGTGCTTTTTGAAGATTGCAAAAACATTCTAGAACTTAACAAAAAGAGAAATATTATTTGATAAATTGATATTACACAAAAAGTCGCTAATGAAAAAAATGGTTCAAAATTTATGATATTATTTTAACAACAGCAAAGGATTACGCGGGAGCGCAAACTAAAACATCTTAATGCAGCACTTTTCTTGACCTTTAAATACAATCAAGAAGTCTTTCACTTACTTCTACTATTTTAAGTTATTCGTTATTAATTTAACGAAATAGAATATCAGTAGTTCAACGTTGTTGAATAATTTTAAAATTTGAGGAACAAAAAAAAATATGTTGGGGGGTTGAAGAGTCTCTTCGGCGCGGTGACATCTCTCATGTGAAACTGCAAAGTACCTTTTTCATGTTTCCCATCGATCTAAATAAAAATGTCACAGTATCTGTCCTAACGGCGTTGTAATGCCCTGTAGTACGGGATGAAGTTTAACAGACCTCAGGGTCTTGTGGAGTCCATAGTAAGCACGACTCCAACCTCTACTGTTTCAAAATGACAGCTTGGTGTACTGATCAGCAAAAGCTTGCACCATCTTCCGATACTGTCCACGTCGCCCGCGAAACAGATGACCTGGCCGGAGAAACGTACCCCGCATGTTAATGCCCGCACGTTTTATAACACCTTCTAACGCAATATTAGCTGTATGCATTCAACGCATAATATGAGCCTGGCGGTTCTGGCAGGAGTAAAACCCTTACAGAACCGCTTCTGGGAGCTCTCATCTAGAATACTGATCAAGTGTGGAATCGGTAACAACCTTGTGATTGAAAACTTCGAAGAAATGCTCGAATTTAGTACCCAGTCTAGATTCTTACGAATCTATATTAACTATATGTCATCCGATATTAGTCTTCCATGCTATAATTCTCCTAGTGTACGCTTCCCTTATGACAGTTCCTCCATTGACTATGATCTCTCCATTAAACAGGCTATTCAAGGAGTTCCAGATCAACTTCGACTTATTTTAATTCCCCATATTTTTATTAAAAAGTACCAACATGTCAATTGCAATAGAAGAATTTTCACTGATGGGTCGCGCATTGATGGATCCACTGGTTTCGGTGTTTACAAAGGATACTCATCTACCTTCCGGAAACTTCAGGAACCTTCCATATATGTTGCTGGGCTGGCAGAAATCAATATCGCATTGGAGATTATTTCCGACATGCCCATAGACCATTATTTCATCTTCTCGGATAGTCTCAGTTCCATTGAGGCCCTCCGGTCGATGAAAACAGTGAGGCACTCATCTTACTTTCTTTCGAAAATAAGGGAGCAGATGTGTGCGTTGGTTGAAAGATCATTTTGAATTACCTTTGCATGGGTCCTCTCACATTGCTCAATTCCAGGCAATGAGAAGGCAGACTCTCTAGCAAAGGTGGGCGCAAAAGAAGGCGAGATTTTTGAAAGAAGAATTTCACATGATGAATTTTTCCCATTATTACGTCAGAGTTCTCTTCAAAGTTGGCAAAACGATTGGACAAGTAATTCTCTTGGGCGGTGGTTACATTCCATTATTCCAAATGTTTCGTCGAGATCGTGGTCTGGATGTAAGCCGCGGTTTCATTCGTGTGATGTCTAGACTTATGTCCAACCACTACTCGCTAGACGCACATCTCTACAGAATTAACCTCGTAGATAACAATGTATGTAGGTGCGGAACCGGTTATGATGACATCGATCACGCAGTTTGGCATTGCTCGGGTAATGATGCCTCCAGAGCACGACTATTGGATACCCTAGTGACCCGAGGTAGACAACCCTCCCGCGAGGTAAGAGATGTTTTGGGAATGCGTGATCTCCCCTACATGCAAGCGATTTACGAATTCCTTTGTTTGTTTGTCTGATCTAAGAGTGTAATGTCATCACCCCCTCTCCTCCAGCCTAGTAAATTCCCTGCCATTGTGTCCCAGTTATACTATCCTTTTGTTTCCGTGGTACTTGTACCTGCCCAGCAAGCAGTGGTCACCCATCTGCGGCTTAGTTCCTGAAACGGACTACAGGGACCGTGGATTTGGTAGATGTCGCAACCATGAGCAGCAAATAATACCTTCAATAAGTTACCTGCCTAGCCCCTTCCAAACGATAATGTGACCAATTAACCTCGAGCTAGCCACGAGTAATTGGCACCCCATTTTACAAAAATTGAAAAATTGTACATTGTAAATAACAATATTGAATATCGGCTCCGTAAAGTGTTACACACACCTGAGCCTAACAAATAAACGAACCAATTTAAAAAAAAAAACGCTATATTAGACCGGGGGCAGGAAAGACCATCAGCTTGTCGAAGTCCTTTGCGTGTTTCAAACAAGTCCGATAACGCATCCGTTATTCTCACACAGCACAGTACACCATTCAACGTAGCCTTTATCAGTCTTAAGTTTATCGGGTAAATCTGGTTTACAGTCTTCCATAGCTCTTCACGATCAGTAGTATTGTATGCGCCCTTGAAATCGATAAATAGATGATGTGTAGGGACTTCATATTCGCGGCACGTTTAAAGAATCTGCCGCATGCGTTCAGTCTGTTGTCGATCGCTCGTTCACAAAAACCGGCTTGATATCTTACTAGAAATCTGCTGGATAGCGGCGATAGAGGATGAAAGATGATCATGATCAGCACTTTATAGGCCGCATTGAGAATAGTGATCGCTCGGTAGTTCTAGCATTACAACTTTACATCCTGTATGTATGTAGTGCATATAACTTCCACTTTCCACTCCTCTATTAGTTGTTCCCAGATCCTGCCTATCAGTCAATGTAGAGAAGTCGCAATCTTATTCGGGACCATTTTTATAAGTTCATCCTTCCCAGCTGCCTAGTTCTTCTTGAGTTGTTTTATAGCATCCTTAACTTCAATTATCGTGGGAGTCAGCACGTCCCCTTGTCCGCCGTATCGATGAAACCATCCCTTCTGCAATATCGGTGTTCCGCCTCTACGCCATTTAGGAGTCCATTGTAGTGCTACTTCCACCTTCCCATCACCTCAATTATTCGTTTATTCGTTTATTTATTTATTCGTCAACATCTGAAATACCCACCCCAATGACAATCATATTTAACTTAAAACTAACATACAAACATAATATTCTAAGCCCTGACTAACATAAAAAAACGTCTCAAAGCACACTTGTTCGTTTCTCGTTAAAATCAAACACATGGTAAAACCTGTTAAAAATACGAGACATGCATCGCATAGGTTCATTGAAGCCATAATTGGTTCGTGCAGGAGGACAGCTAAGAAACAGATGCGTTCAAATGTTTCGGCGACGAATGTTAATGTCCAGCAGGCTGAGCAGCGAAGCACTATCAATGTTGCCTTGAAGAATATCCCCGCTGAAGCATTCCTTTGCCATGTTGCGTCTCGACTCGATTGGTTCCAGTTGAATGAGCTTGCAGCGGCTTGTATAACTTGCCAAATTGATTGCATCCATCCATCTGAGGTGACGAAGGGCGAATGGCTGAATGACTTCTATGCGTTGCGTTTCGTTCTGATAATATGGAGACCATACGACGGACGAGTATTCAAGGATAGGGCGTACAATTGCGCTGTATATAGTCTTCAGGCAATAAACATCCTTGAACTGTTTGCCAAAGCGGAACAAGAAGCTTTTGACACAACGTACCAAACGTGATCCTTGAAGGTCAATTTAGAGTCGATTAGGATCTCCAAGTCCTTTATCGTGATACCACGCCGCAATTGTACGCCAGCCAAGCCATAGTCAAATTGGAAGAGGGAGCGTCTGCGGCCAAAGGAAATTACCGAACATTTGGACACATTCGGTTGATTCGACACCATTCAGCAAAGGTTTCTAACTGTTGTTGCAAAAAAGATGCGTCCTCCGGATTCTCGATCGTGTATAAAAGCTTCAAATCGTCGGCAAACGATAGTTTCAGGCAATCCAGGATGAAATTAACAACATTCATGTACAGCAGAACCGTAAATATAACCGTTACCGTGGCGCCGTTATTACCTTCGAAGAAGTACGGGCCAAACAACCCTTTCAGACAGGCACCGCACTAAACAATGACCTTTGGGGAATGCAACGGCTCTTGGAAGATCATTTGAGGATTTTCAGTGCCCCAAAAAGCGGATGTTTTGCGTATTAACAACGCCACCCAACATGAAATATGCTTCATCGATACATCTGAGCGCGCGTTGAGTCAGCGTAACAGAGGAATTTGTGTGAAAATCAATTTTCACAATTTGAGCACGTTGTTGTGATGTAAAGTGGTTCATGGTAAAAATTATACTGGAATGACGTTTCAAAAACAAAAACAAACATGGCTATCTGTCACCTGGTTGTCAAATTATTTTTAAAAAAAACATCAGATACTCACTATAGATCATTGTACGATGGCGTCATCAATACAGTTTTGACAGTTCATGGAGCTTGTATACGCGGACTTAGAATATATCCGGTAAGATCGGTTTGAGCTTGTGAGCTCTAAACTTATGACGATTGAAGTAAAATAGCCAGAAAACAGACATCAGTGGTTATTTTTACATCATTTCCTCAATCTAATCGTACAGAATCCGGAAAAAAGACAATGAAAATTGTTGTTTGAGCGGTTCGAATCCTAACACCTTGTAAACAAGCTCCCTAAACTGCCAGGAAAGTTTAGGTAACACATTCCGTGCAATGATCTATAGAATTATGATCTATTGTACTAACCTATTTTTTTACAGTTCAGGGAGCTTGTTTATAAGGTGTTGGAATCTAAACCGAAGAAGCGAAATTTTACTTGTTTTTTTTTGGCTTGTTTTCGTTTCATTCAAACCCATGGTGAAAAAAATTTCTCCCCGCCCCCGAAGAACTACCACCCCCCCCCCCACCCCCCCCCCCACCTTAAAAATTCCCCCCCAAGACCCTAACCCACACCAACACACTCTCAAATATTCTGTCAAAATAACATAGCGAATCAAAACAAAAACAAAAATACTTGTACCAAAAGGTACTGAAAAGCGCAAGAGTGCATGGCAAGGTGCAGACTGCAAGTTGAGCTTTGGAACTAGGGGTTTTACAACAGTGAACCAATTTCAAATCGCTAGTTGCACATTGATTGTTGATTTTACTGCAATCAGGGTGGCCAATCAATTTTCATTTTCAAATTCCCGGTTTCCTCAGACCAAATGTTAAAAATTTCCCGGTCGGGAAAAGCGTCATGGGATTTGTGCGGCTGTGTGTTTTAAATGGAGCCCGGGATTTGAATTACCGTGGCGGGAAATAAATCTACACAAAAATTACAGTTTTCTCTAAATGTAAAACCAATTTTACTCTGGGAAATAAAATCCATCTCTACACACTACTTCTTCGACGGGAACAAAACATTTCGATTTGTTTTCGTGTGGATTTTGCAAGTTTGAATTCGAATTCAAAAAAAAAAATGTCAAAAGGAGAACCGAGTTCCGAAACAGTTTTTTTTTTCGATATAGATGTGCTCGAAGATTTGATGGTTTTGATAGTCAGTGAACAGCTAACACAGGAAGAAATATTGGACGAAGAAAATATAGATCTCCTGCCCAAAAAATAAGAAAAGAAACGCGTAGCGAAAACGACAAAACGGGATAGAGAGATTTCGAAACAGCCTTGCTTGGACCAAATAACATGCAAGGAGAATTCCAACAAGATAGCTAAATATTTGATTTAAAGACGTTTTCGGTTATTGTGGTAATGCTACACTGGTATCGCTTCTTATAATTAAAAAAAAAAAAAACGGCTGTCAAAATACGATAAGTGTTAATTTGCAAATATTTTTTTTGGAATTGGGCAACGAATATGAGCTCAGTATCACCAACAAAGCGAAAAAGTGAACGTTAATTATTAGGTTAATAATAATTATTCGGTTTTCTGATGTCTAATCCCCTTTCTTTCAAACGCATAGGACGAATATACATTGTTTTCATAGGTAAACGTTTGTCTGACAGCAAGTCCTATACAAGTCAGAACACACGTTGCTACACACTTCGCGAATGAGTCAAGATATTCATAGAAGGTAAATCAATTGACACACTCTAGAATTTCACAGATCGTTATGGATGAACACGCTAAGATAGGAATAACTAGAGGTCGAGGATAATCACACACAATCTAAATTATAAATAATCATGTGAACATAAATTCCCGGTTTTTCCCGGTTTCTCCCGGTTTTTTAAAATCCCGGTTAATTCCCGGTTTTTCCGGTTCTGTGACCACCCTGGGCAATGGTTAAAAGATTAGAGTACAAAAACTCAAACCGATCTCATCGAAATTTTTCTAAGAACTGTCAGAAATGCATTGATGACGCCATCGTGCAATGACATATAATAACGAATTCATTTTTGAACCTACACTCAAAAAAATCGACACGTTGTTTCCACGTGAAACGCACGTAATTTTCGTCCACTGCCAAAACCAGTAATAAACACGTGGAATTCATGTAAGAGCTACGTGATTTCCTCGTACATCCACATTCTACGTGAAAATCAAATAAATGTTACGTGATTTTTTACGTACAATTCACTGGCACGTAATGTTCACCTGATTTTACTGAAGAAGATTTGGTTAGGTATTCAGGTGAAAGTTACGTGAAATTTCACGTGGAAACAACGTGTCGATTTTTTTTAGGACAGGACCCGCCAGCTGTGCAAAAACAAGACCATTTACCTGTCAAAAAAGACCGTTTTTTATTGGTCGCTTTGACAACCGCCTCTACCGCCTCCGTCGAGTTATGTTACAAGCAGGCAGTTTGTTGTTGGTTTGGCGGTGTTGCTAGTAGTCACTGCTTTTTCACTTTTTCGTTTGTGACAACTAGAACAAATGCGGAAATAAAAGTTCACTTTTGCAGTGGTTTATTTTAAATCAGTTCGAAATGAAGTGCAAAGCGATAAATTGTGGTCGCAGTGACGTGTCACATCCGGGTCTCCGTTTTCATCGGTTCCCGAGAGATCCAATCGTTTGCCGAGAGTGGGTGAAGGCCTGCATTGGGAACGCAAGCGAGGAAGACATTCCCTTGCTCAAGCTTTCTCCCCACAGCAGACTTTGCAGCATAAGCATCAATGAAATTTGATGCAGCTTCGTTTTCCGAACGACAAAAGAAAATGTTTTAATTACTTTGTTTTCAATGGGATTACTGTTTAAACATATCTGGCAACACTGGAGCGACCCCCGTATCATAGCAATCATAAATTTATAAGAGGTCATCTCTCTCTGAGCTGGCAGGTCCTGTCCTAGGGTTTAACTAGCGGAAACATTCCCTAGAAGTCGATTCATTGCCAACAAAACAAACAATGACAACTGTAACAACACTACTGAAGTAACTCGACATGCACTAAACAAAGGATACGGGATATACTACAATAGATCAATTTTCTGGTCGCAGTGGTTTATGTCCCGAACAGAGGAAAAAAAAGACCTACGATACCCGAAATAATCGCCGTACAAACCTGAACACGAGTTACAAATAAAGACATACACACCGAAATTTAACACACAACAAGCCGTCCCAATTTTGATACCCGATCCAGGTTGGTACTGAATCAAAAACGAATTCGCTTTACACTCTAAGCTCATTTAACCCATAATCTCGAAAAAGTGCACATAATTATTTATGGGTAAAGTTGACTTTCTTATTTGTGTAAATTTGTATGGGAAAAATACTCAAATTAGGTAAGTAGTAATGTACGCATCAATGGGTATGTGCACTTTACGCGATTATGGGTATTCTTCACCCATATTTGGGTAAACTGAACTTGGCGTGTAAGATACACCTTGTATTTATTGAATTAGGCTTTTTGACGTGGCACATGCAGAGGAATGATGGTTGGTTTTCCTCCAAATGATTTTCCTTCTTACTTGCACTCCTTTGATCTAAATGGCGCTGTAATGTGCGTGCTTTAAACGACACTAAGCCTAATGGCTGCCATAACCGAAAAAAGTAAAACAAAATAAATATAATAATAGGTAACAACGTATAGACCAGTTTAAGGGGCTATTAAGTAGAACAGCTGACTGAGTTCATCAGATATAGCTCGAATGGGCTTCAGCTTAATAAACAATTGAGTATTACAGTCATTTATTCAATGAAATGTTTTTCACTATTCTCATTCAATGCTCATTTCAGCCAATAGTATAGTTATAATAGCCAACGCATAGTTATAATCAACCATCGACAGCCCGCAACAATAACTCTTCGTATCTTTTCATAGAAATGGCTATGCTCTACAAACATCCGGGGGACTACAAGGATTCTACTTATATCTTTGTTGTTAATTTTGTTTCTTTTCAGGCAACAAATAATTTATTTCTACCAAATTTTGAAGACAATATCTAATATCTCTCTATTTCTCAAAATTTTTAAGTAATAATACTTCAGCTAGGCATAAAGATGAATAAATGTACCAGAAACTGGACGGACGTGGTTTGCCGGGTTTGGGTCGGTGGTGAGGTACATAATTAATTGTGATCCAAATTATTTGTTCGCCATGCTCGTCGGGCCACCCTGTCTTGGAACAAATAAACCACTGTCCCATTTTGTAAGTGACTCCAGCAGCATCCGTACTGTTGGTGTAGATCGGTCCAGGTTGGCTCTCAAGCGTTGAGAGGAATTACCTTGTTAATGAAATACCACTATCACACTCTGTGAGTGGCCCCAATAGCATCCTTACTGTTGGTTTAAACCGGTCAAAATCGGCTTTTCAACATTATTAAAAATCACTTTGTTCTCCCAATGAAAAAACATAATCACACTTTGTGAGTGGCCCCAATAGTATCCTTACTGTTGATTTAAATCAGTTCAGATCGGAACTAATTTTTAAATATACCACTTGACAGCTTAGGGGCTATTCATAAACCACGTAGACTTTTTGGGGGGGGGGGGGGGGGGGGGGCGGTTTGGCCAAAGTCTACGCTCCATACAAAAATTCAAAAAATTGTATGGAGAAAAGGCTACGAGGGGGGAGGGGGGGGGGGCCGAGATTTCCAAAAATGAGTCTACGTGGTTTATGAACAGGCCCTTATCGTTAACCAAAACGAACCCTGCTGCCACCCAATCCTGTTATCCAAAATCCCAGTGATTTCTCGTGGAACTGCAGCGGCTTCCAATGAAGCGAATATCACGTCAACATATTCCTAACCCTTCCTTACTTGACACAATTACAGTTTTTACACATTGAAGATGTATGTTACTCCCAAGCATCATCTGTTGGTTCTCTGTGTAATAACAGCTGATCTGGCAACAACGGAGTAGCAACCTAGCGGTCAATCATGCTCATGCTGCTGGTGTTTGCCGAGGTGAATTGCTGTCGGTTACCCCATATCTTAGTATTATCAAATACTAAATATAAGTACAATAGAAAAAAAAAATAATATTGAAGATATGAGCTTGTCAGATGAGCTATTGTAAGGAGGTATAATTAAAAAAAAAATAACTATATATTTCAATATTTTTCCTTGTAGCTTAAAATACACTTAGAACAGTTGAAAGCTCTGTTCGATTGATTTTTCGTTTATTTATTTTATTGTTCAAGTGTATTGAACACCAAATTTTATCATTAAAACTTGGCCTCACAGTTGCAAGCCCAATGTGTCTTCTACTATTTAGCATGTTTTAATAGTAGGAGATAAAAAATAGTCCTGCGAAAACTTTAACAACACACTAATGTATGCAGCGTATAGTGATTAACAAAAGCTTTAATCACAACAAAAACACATTTTAAGAACACGTACTAAGGAATCGTCATTATCGATGTCTAAACACGCTTTTTCGATGTGAGCATGTATGATACAGCTTCATTGATTTCGCCTTCGTGTTGGTTTGTGTGTATTCAATGAAGGGCGAAAAATTTTATCAGTCAAGTGACTAGCAGTAAGAATTCTATCCTTTGGATTTTTGGAAATCTGCATTTCAAACAATAAAGATTCAAATTTGAATCGATAATGTTAGCAGGAACCCTACTTAAATGAAACGCACTGTATCTGTTATCCGCTGAACCACCTCCAACATTTTGAATAGTAGATTAAGTATCCTACTGCATTGATCTCTGCAAGCTGCGGAAAATATAATTGGGTTGTAGATAAGAAAATTTACGTATTCCTGCAGAACTCATTCTATGATAGTGACACTTTTTCTTCTCATGAAAGCACCTTTTTCACGTTCCTAGTTATTTGGCACAAGTCGAGAATAATGGGTAGGACAAAAACAGATATTTTTCTTCATCATCGTCACCGTCGTTCTTCCAAAATCGAAACGGAGGAAGAGTAGACAATTCAACATACAGTGAATGGAACTCCTTCGACGGATCCGACTGCAAAACAACGATCACCAGCATTGCAGGCACCACTTAAAATCTGATGACAATTCATGATTACAGCATGGATTTCACGTTGTTTGTGCACCACAGTTTTTTAGGCAATTGATCCGAACAGAATTCGCATTTTTACGCACTAGTTTAAACTCTTTTCACAATTTTTCACAATCGCGGAGGACGTAGATAATAATTTTTTGGTAATCTTTTTCACCTTTCACAAATGACAACAATGACAGTGATAAAACAGGGTCAAACTAAGGCGAAATTCCTGCGAGGAGTGCGCACAGTAATTCGACTTGTGAAACGTTCCACGTAAATATGTCATATAATTGTTGAAACTTTTCCAGATGGTTATATGAAACGGGCGAAAATGATATTATCGTTTAATACCAGTGAAACTTTGAACCTCTTTGAATACCTTTTTTATTTTTTTTATTATCATTATTATTCGATTTTTGTTCCCTTCTCAGCATGTAACTGGAAACTTTCACCTACCCCCAGGCGATCTGATTGCCAAAGGGGGTTAGGCTTGATGGATACATTTGTCTTAAACTTACATCCTAATTCGTTTGCTTCGGTTGGATTAGTAATGGTGATTCAGGAACCGCCGGACAATACTACAGGTTCCAAGAATCATTGCTTTCTGAATGATGTTCAGTTCCTTTCGCAGCTCCAACTCTTCAAGGGAACGTATAAGAGTACGGGGAACAATTCCGGTCGCCGAGACTATTACCGGAACTATACGGACCTCCTCCAAATGCCACATCTGCCATTTGGCGGAGGAGTTACCAAATCGTGATATTTCGTAATCTTGCTGGAGAACGTTAAATGGACGTTGTGATCCAGCGGTACAGCTACATCGATGAGAGTTATACTTCCTTTTGTCGTAGATCACAATTTCAGGGCGTTTGGCACGGATGAGTTCATCCGTTAGGATCTCGCGATCCCAGTACAGCGTTACGCAACTGTTTTCCGGAACCGGGTCTGACAGTTACTTGTAGTAGGGCACGTAATGGTTCACCAAATTGTGCTTTAGTACAAGTTGTTGGTGCACAATCATGGCAACATCGTTGTGACGACCGAGATACGCTATTGAATTATAGTAACTTTTATTATTTTTCTAGTTTGTATTAATATTCACTATCAAATTTACTATTTTGTAATTTGTATTCCCCAGTCGACTAGGGGGCCAACTATACGCTGGCGTGACTGTGATGTTCAGTGCATAGCACATACACGTTGAACGATTAGATTGAGAATAATTTTATTCTATCTGACTTAACCTACCGAGGCCCCCGTCTGTGCGGTGGCTACGAGACCGTTTTTGCATTGCTCAGCATAATCGCTGTCGCCCGTTCATCGTCTGGGTGGCTTGACTGCGTTTATGCTGAGCAAAGTGTTTACATTAATATATTGCGCTGCGTGTGTTTCTTAGAAGGCCCGTATCCATCACACTATAATTTTCATTCTTTTTCAATGCTCCAATTATGTGCATTAAAATCAGTTGAAAATTACAATATTTTTTTAAAGACATGAAACATGTGAGCTTTTTGATAAGTACCTCAAGCTTGAAAAAAAGCTTAAAAACTTACTCAAAGCAAAGAAACGCAATTACTGGCGTTCGTTTGTAGAGGGACTATCTAGAGAAACCTCGATGACAACGCTTTGGAGAAAGGATCGTTATATCAAAAGAGAGTGAAGAATAGTCCATACAGTGGATATTCGCCTTCGCTAAAAAGGTTTGTCCAGACTCTGTCTCAACCCAACCGAATTTACGGGATACTACCCGAAATAACGGTTCTCTGAAGGAATAATTCACAATGTTGGAATTTTCAATGGCACTTCTTTCATCGAATAACTCTGCTCCGGGAAGCGATATGATTAAATTCAACCTTCTAAAAAATCTTCCTGATATCGCTAAAAGACGATTACTTAACCTGTATAACACTCTCATGGAATTAAATATAGTTCCACCCGCATGGAGGCAGGTTAAAGTAATAGCTATTCAAAAGCCTGGGAAACCAGCGTCTGATTACAATTCTTACTGTCCGATCTCTATGCTATCATGTTTAAGGAAATTGTTAGAAAAAATGATCCTATCAAGACTTGACCGTTGGGTTGAATCAAACAACCTACTATCAAATACGCAATTTGGTTTCCGAAAGAGCAAAGGAACAAACGATTGTTTAGCGTTGCTTTCATCTGATATACAACTGGCCTTTGCACACAAGGAGCAATTGGCTTCAGTATTTCTGGATATTAAGGGCGCATTTGATTCAGTTTCCATAGATATACTAGCAGATAGTCTGCACAGTAGTGGATTACCAGGAATTTTAAATAACTTTTTGTATAATTTACTGTCAGAAAAACAAATGACCTTTAATCTAGGTCAACTGACAACTTCCAGAATTAGCTACATGGGCTTACCCCAAGGCTCATGTTTAAGTCCCTTGCTTTATAATTTTTATGTTAAAGATATTGATAACTGCTTGGAAAATAGATGCACGCTAAGACAACTTGCAGACGATGCTGTGATCTCCTTTAGAGGTCCACGTGCGGAAATCTTGCAAAGACAATTGCAAAATTCCCTAGATAATCTGTCCATCTGGGCCAGAAATTTGGGGATCGAGTTTTCACCGCATAAAACCAAATTGGTAGTGTTTACTAGAAAGCGGTTCCCTGCCCAACTGCGTCTCAAGCTGTTGGGAAGAGACATTACCCAATCTTTGACCTTCAAATACCTTGGAGTCATGTTTGATTCAAAATGCACTTGGAGTAATCACTTTGCGTATTTAAAACAGAAATGTCAACAAAGGATCAATTTTCTAAGATCAATTTCCGGGACATGTTGGGGTGCTCACCCGGAAGACCTTATTAAACTCTATAAAACAACTATTCTTTCAGTTCTCGAATATGGCTCTTTTTGTTTCCTCTCGGCAAGAAATAGCCACCTCATCAAATTGGAACGCATTCAATATCGTTGTCTACGTATTGCCCTTGGCTGTATGCATTCAACGCATAATATGAGCCTGGAGGTTCTGGCAGGAGTAAAACCCTTACAGTACTGCTTCTGGGAGCTCTCATCTAGAATACTGATCAAGTGTGGAATCAGTAACAATCTTGTGATTGAAAACTTCGAAGAAATGCTCGAATTGAGTACCCAGTCAAGATTCTGACGATTCTATATTAACTATATGTCATCCGATATTAGTCTTCCATGCTATAACCCTCCTAGTGTACGCTTTCCTCATCACAGTTCCTCCATTGAAACAGGCTATTCAAGGAGTTCCAGATCAACTTCGACCTATTTTAATTCCCCATATTTTCATCGAAAAGTACCAACATGTCAATTGCAATAGAAGAATGTTCACTGATGGGTCGCGCATTGATAGATCCACTGGTTTCGGTGTTTACAATGAATACTCATCTGCCTTCCGGAAACTTCAGGAACCTTGTTTCGTGTATGTTGCTGAGCTGGCAGCAATCAATTTCGCATTGGGGATAATTTCCGACACGCCCATAGACCATTATTTCATCTTCTCGGATAGTCTCAGTTCTATTGAGGCCCTCCGGTCGATGAAAACAGCGAGGCACTCATCTTACTTTCTTTCAAAAATAAGGGAGCAGATGTGTGCGTTGGTCGAAAGATCATTTTGAATTACCTTTGCATGGGTCCCCTCACATTGCTCAATTCCAGGCAATGAGAAGGCGGACTCTCTAGCAAAGATGAGCACAAAAGAAGGCGAGATTTTTGAAAGAAGAATTTCACATGATGAATTTTTCCCATTATTACGTCAGAGTTCTCTTCAAAGTTGGCAAAACGATTGGACAAGTAATTCTCTTGGGCGGTGGTTACATTCCATTATTCCAAATGTTTCGTCGAGATCGTGGTTCAAAGGTCTGGATGTAAGTCGCGGTTTCATTCGTGTGATGTCAATACTTATGTTCAACCACTACTCGCTAGACGCACATCTCTACAGAATTAACCTCGTCGATAGCAATGTATGTAGGTGCGGAACCGGTTATGATGACATCGCTCACGAAGTTTGGCATTGCCCGGATAATGATGCCTCCAGAGCACGACTATTGGATACCCTTGTGGCCCGAGGTAGACAACCCTTCCGCGAAGTAAGAGATGTTTTGGGAATGCGTGATCTTCCCTACATGCAAGCGATTTACGAATTTCTTTGTTTGTCTGATCTAAGAGTGTAATGTCATCACCCCCTCCCTTTCACTCTAGTAAATTCCCTGCCATTGTGTCCCAGTTATATTATCCTTTTGTTTTCGTGCTTCTTGTACCTGCCCAGCAAGCTGTGGTCACCCATCTGCAGCTTAGTTCTTGTAAAGGACTACAGGGACCGAGGATCTGGTAGATGTCGCAACCATGAGCAGCAACAAATACCTGAAATAAGTTACCTGCCTAGCCCCTTCCAAACAATAATGTGACCCATTAACCTCGAGCTAGCCACGAGTAATTGGCACCCCACTTAACTAAAATCGAAATAGAAAAATGGTTAACTACAATATTGAATATCGGGTCCGCAAAATGTTACACACGCCTGAGCCTAATAAATAAACGAACTGATTAAAAAAAAAAAAAACAACCACCGATAGTCATTCATCGAACGAACGGCGAAACGAACGAAAAAAAAAATTATAATAACAAAACACGAAACGCGACGCGAGCCGGCAACCGACGCAGTGAAACCAACAGCCCCAGCGAGACCAGCAGCCCTGCGAGACCAGCAGCCCAGCGAGACCAGCAGCCCTGCGAGACCAGCAGCAACATCAGCACCGACCAACTGAGGGTTTTTTTTAGAGTTTTTAGAGATCCAACCAACTACACGAAAAGCGAGACCGGCAGCCGACGCAGCAAGACCAGCAGCCCAGCGAAACCAGCAGCCCAGCGAGACCAGCAGCCCAGCGAGACCAGCTGCCAGCGAGACCAGCTGCCCAGCGAGACCAGCTGCCAGCGAGACCAGCTGAGGGTTTTTTTTCCATTGGCTATATTTTGTTGAGTCGCACGACATGGTTATAATAAATATATATTTTTACCAATCTGGCATCATAATCCGCAACATCCATCGGAATCGGTTCTATGGCAGCCATATCGCTCTATCGTGTTCGTTTAGAGTTCCATTGGCTTTATTTTGTTGAATAAACCATTGGTGATTTGATGTGACGTATGATATGAATATGAAAGATTTTATATTGATCGTTTGTAGCCAGTATCCGGAACATCTGGCACCGGTTCTATGGTGGTCATGTGAACCTATGATTGTTTTGATTGCCATTGACCATGTTTTGTTAAGTAAGTTAAGTAGTGATGTGTCGCATGATTTGACTATTTCAGATTCTATTTGGCCAAATGGAGCCATAATCAGGAACACCCGAGACCGATTTCAGGGGAAGAATGTGGTCTTAAGATTTTGATTTGCCATTCCAAGGGGTTGCGCAAAAAATATCTTTAAGTTGTTGCACTTAAAAAAACGATATAAGAAATAATAGAAACCCCCTCCCCACCTTGTGTCAACGCATCATTATTTTTCCTATAAGGGGGGGGGGTCCTATTAAGAAGTACCATCCGATAGATATAAGTACCATTCACCGCAACAATGTACACACAAGTTTCATAGGATTCGGCCAAGCCATCTCAGAGATAAACAGTTTGGAAAAAAAAAGTTTGTCCCGGACATTTACGGGTTAAAAACACTAATGAGTGTGTGCATTAAGTTGGCCTTCCTCCTTTGTGAAGGAAATCTGTTTATTCTGCAGATTTGGTAACCACTAAGCCAGCCAGCTAGTACAGTATGTCCCATAAAAAACTGCGAAAGTTTTCAATACTTATTTTTGGGTAGCTTTAAACATTATTTTTAATGTTTTAATGCGTGTGTGTAATCATCTGACTCTGAGACGATGTAAACAAAACAGTGGTTCGCAAGTAACAAAGCTGAGAAAAATGTACGCAAAGGAGGCTGTGACTAGTTTGCTGCTCGCCCAAAAGCCCGTAAACCAAATTGCAACGATTGTGGGATGCCACCTGGCTACCGTTTACCGTATCCAACGTTCACTCCTTGATGGACCACGTCCACGGAAGCCGGGAAGTGGCCGTCCACGGTCCGCTCGTACACCGAAGGTCATCAGATCAGTGAGAGACAAAGTCCCGACAAATCCCGTATATAACATACGTACAGACAGGTTTACGAAGAAGATTGAGGATGTTCCAGAGAACGTGAAATTCAAGTTTACAACCAAACATCCGGCCGAAGTCATGGTTTTCGGGGCAGTTGCGTCCAATGGCGTGAAAATGCCTCCAGTATTTATCAAAGCTGGATTAAAAGTTAATACCGAGGTTTACATGAACATTTTGATGGACCACGGATTATTCGTTGAAAAATAAAATATACAAATACATAATACATAAAACATGCACTTCGCGGCGTTCTTTTATGACTTTGTTAGTATCGAGAACCGAAATTCCGTGAGCGACAAGTTCGGCTTCTGCGCCGATTTCGTTAGACGTCATTGAGTGCGGTTGCGTCAAACGCTTAACCGGTTGAAAAGAAAAAAAATACATTTAAATTAAAAAAAAGAAGACAACATTTGACAACTGAGCAAGTCACAGTTGAGCGATTTTCATGTAGTGAAGGTGAAAGATTGGAATAGCTCTTGAGTAGTTGTTTAGAATGCCATTCTTCATATATTGTAGAGAACAGCGAGAAAATAAAAGAAATAAAATAATATTCCAAGAAATTTCATCAAGGGTTTAAGATATTATCTCGACGAAATCACACTTTACTGAAAATAATAATAATAATCAATAAATATATGTAAATGTATATACATACAAATTGTCTTCATATTAATCTCGTCGTGAACTCACAATCGCATCATAACGAGTAGAAGAAATGAGCAGCTAATAAATTCGCGCCAAAATATACAACAACACGTGATACGCGCAGTTTATCAAACAATCAGCGAACAGCAAAACGGACAACGAGATCAGCGAGCATCAGTACCGCCACATGTGAGCTCATTCCAGTTCGAACAAGCGACACGTACGGTCGTGTTTTCGCTCTCTCGTAAAAAAGTGTTTTCCCGTTTTCCCTCCCTCGTCCGATTTCCCTCGATTCCGCGTCCGATCTATCGCCAGCGCTTGCTAATTTACTAGCGGTAGCAAGCCAGAAGAAAGTGTTGCAAGGTTGTGAATTTTTTTCCACTCGACCTGTTGCCGTGGCAATGGGTCGAAAAAATCAACACGTGGTTACATCCACGCCAGCGACATCAGCTCCTGAAGCCATACCGAAACCAAGCTGCAGCAAGCGTCTGCGGCATGACGACACCGGACCATTGGACCCCAACGCCCGGCTATTAGCGATCAATCGGTTTGCTACGCTCCCGGTACAGGAGATACCAAAAAAGGCGAAGATTCCGCCGCTTTTCACCACGTCAAGAAACATCGCTGCGCTTAGGACGGAGCTTGCAGCGATTAAAGTAAATCCACTGTACAAGCTGTGTAGTACGGGCACAAAGATAATGTGCTCGACGGAGGCTGATTACCGTGCTGTTGGCGCTCACCTAGTCGCCAAGCAACACGAATTCTACACCCACGACGCACCCGGAAACAAGCCGCTGAAGGTGATTCTGCGTGGCCTTCCAGAATTCACTCCGGAGGAAATAGTCGCTGAGCTGCAAGCGGTGGCTCTGAAACCAGTGAAGGTGTTCCCAATCAGACGTCAAGAACAGGGAAATCATCGGGACCAACTCTATCTGGTCCACTTGGAGAAGGGTTCCGTCACGATGGCGGACCTGTTGAAAACACGGGCCCTTTTCAACGTCATTATCGAGTGGGACCGGTATCGCCCGAGGCAACACGACGTGACACAGTGCGGCAAGTGTCTGGCGTTCGGTCATGGGACCCGAAACTGCCACATGAAACCCCGGTGTGGAAAGTGTGCCGGACCGCACACAACCATGGATTGCGCCCCGATGGATGAAGGTGCCCCATCAAAGTGCGCCAACTGTGGCGCTAACCACGAAGGGAGCAACCGTGCTTGTCCCAAACGAGCGGAGTATTTGGCCATCCGCAAGAAGGCGTCCACCAAGTCTCGGCCTGGACAACGCCGCTCGCCACCTCGAATGGACGAAGAAAATTTCCCGACGCTCCGGTTCCAAGTGCCGAACCTGCCGCCAGTTCCATTAAACTATCGCCATGCAAACCGCCCATGAGCATCCGTTCAGCAACGATTGGCGGCAGCCACCGACGCCCCCATGCCAGCTCCTCCTCCAGGCTGGTACAATCCGAGTTGTAGTTCCTCCACGCAACCACCTTCCGATGGACAGCTCTATGACACGGAGCAAATGGTCGAATTCGTCCAAGAGCTCTACCGCCAACTACGTTCCTGCCGCTCGAAGGAGGAACAGCTCAAAGCCGCCACATCCATGACGATGAAATTTATTTTCAAGTATGGACCGTAATCGCACCATCAGCATCCTCAATTGGAATGCTTGTTTCATCCGGAACAAAACAATTGAGCTCGGTGACTTCCTTAACAGGCCATCGTCACCGAGACACATCTGAAACCGGAACACAACATTTTCATCCCCGGATACCGGATTGTGCGACTTGATCGTAGCGGCTCTAGTGGAGGAGGAGTTGCGATCGCCCTACGCTACAACATCAACTACCATCTGCTCCCGAGTTTTGAGCTGCAGTCTATCGAAGCCATTGGAATCAAGGTCGAAACTGCCGTCGGCCCTCTCACCATCATCGCGGCCTATTGTCCCAAGCAAGCCAGCACCGCTAACGGAACAACAACGGTCCTACGGAACGACATTCGCAAGCTAACTCGGAGGCAGGGGCAGTTTATCATCGCCGGCGACCTAAATGCGAAACACGAAATCTTGGCGAACACCCGGCGCAACCGGAACGGAATAATTTTGCAGGAAGACCTGGAAGAGGGACATTACACCGTCCTGGGCCCGGATACTCCCATCTGGTTGAGCAGATCCGGAGTACACTCGACAATCGACATCTTCCTCACCAACATGGGGAACAACATCGCCCAGCCGGTAGTACACCAGGAGCTCAGCTCGGACCACTATCCAGTGGTGGCCGAAGCTGGATCCTCGGTCAACCGGCATCGAATCACCAGACGGAACTATTATCCTGCCAGATGGGAGAGGTTCCGACAACATGTCGACGACACCGTCGATTTCACCGTGCACCTCGAATCAACTGATCACATCGATCGGCAGCTGCAGAGCATCGAGCAAGCGATCTCCCAGGCCCGGGAGCAACATGTACCGGTGATTGATCAGGTGAGCAACTCTGAACCCATTGATAGACCAACTAAAGAATTAATACAATTGCGCAACGCCATCCGAAGGCAATACCAGCGAACTGGTCTGCCTACCTTAAAAACTCATTGCAATCGGATAACAAAAAATATCAAGGCCAGAATGGTGGACCTCAGAAATAACAATTTTTCCGACAAGATCCGCTCTCTCCCAGATTGTGCAAAGCCGTTCTGGAAGTTGACCAAAATTTTGAAAACTAAGCCAAGGCCCATTCCACCGTTGATCCCACTAGATAGCAATGGCTCTAGGGATCGCTTGATAACTCCTGCAGAAAAGGCTGCTGAGATAAGTCAACACTTCGTCAGCTCCCACAACCTCGGACAAAACATCGTCAGTCCACACGAAGCTGCCGTTAGCGCGCTTATAAACAACATCCATATAAGTCCCAACGACTTCACAGAGGAGTTGGAGATCTCAGCTGACGAATTGTTGACTTATATCAAAGGCTCAAAGAACATGAAGGCCCCAGGTTTCGATAATATTATGAACTTGGAGCTCAAGCAATTGAGCCCCCAGTTCTATAACCATCTGGCGATGGTTTTCAACCAATGCCTGCGACTTGGCTACTTCCCCTCGTGTTGGAAGTCAGCCACAGTCATCCCCATCCAGAAACTTGGGAAAGATCCTTCATGTTCCAAGAGCTATAGGCCCATCAGCCTTCTCTCAGGAGTATCAAAACTGTTTGAGAAGGCGATCCACCGTCGGCTTCTTTCGTCTGCTGATGAGCTTAACATCTTGCTCGACGAGCAGTTCGGTTTCCGACGTGGTCGCTCAACAGTGCACCAACTTAACCGAGTAACCAACATCCTCAGGCGGAACAAGTCTGTTGTGAAATCATCTGCCATGGCACTTCTCGATATCGAGAAGGCCTTCGATAACGTGTGGCATGATGGCCTGGTTTATAAGCTAAAAAGATACAATCTTCCTATCTTCCTGGTGAAGATAATTAAAAATTACCTATCGGACAGGACATTCCGTGTTTCGCTGCAAGGTGCAGTTTCAGATGCACAGGAGATCTCCGCCGGTGTTCCGCAGGGAAGTATACTAGGTCCACTTCTGTTAAACCTATTCAACTCGGACATACCCCCGCTCTCTGAAAATGGATCTCTGATGCCGATGATACCGCAGTCGTCCACAATGGTAGGGTAACAAGAGCGCTTACAGCGAAACTGCAGCGAAGCCTGAATGTTCTGTCAGAATACTTCACCAAATGGAAGATCTGTATCAACGCAGCAAAGACACAGGTCATCCTATTCCCACACTCCAACTCTCCCAAACTTGTTCCGCCTGAGGATTGTGAAATTAGCCTAAACAACACAACGGTGGAATGGGCCAAATCAGCTGTTTACCTTGGTGTTACCATAGACAGCAAGCTTATTTTCAGGGAGCAGGTTGACAAAACTGTCACAAAGTGTAACGTTCTGTTGAAGCTACTGTACCCATTGATCAACAGAAGGTCTACATTATCCCTGATAAACAAGCTTGCTGTCTACAAGCAAATCTTACTTCCAGTCATCGAGTACGGCATGCCAATCTGGGAGAATTGCGCAAAAACACATCACCTGAAGCTACAGCGTGTTCAAAATAAATTCCTCAGGATGATCCTGAACACCCCTCCGAGGACAAGAACATCTGAGGTCCACCGCCTGGCCGAGATAAAAATGCTCGACGATCGCTTTAGCGAGTCTATCAATCGGTACAGGGCACGCTGCCTGACATCGGATCACCAGATCATTCGGAATCTGGTTCCCCACCCCTAGGATTTTCAAATTGTAGTTGTAGTTGTAGACTAAGTAGGTTATCAAATTTTAACAAACAATGCCCCAAGGGCTGATCTGAAAATTAATTTGTAACATAAAACACACTTAACACATTAAACATATAAAACACATAAACAAAGCTGAAGAGCCCATTGCGCTAACACACTTGAACTTGTAAGTTAGTATATAAGATAAAGAATGATAAATAAAAACAATTTTAGTAGTAGTACATGTGTGCTCATTCATCGAACGAACGGACATAAGAAAACAAACGCAAACAAAGCAGCCGACAACGAGAACAACAGCAACCAGCTGAGGGTTTAGAGTTGTTCCCCAGCCCCCCCCCCCCCACCACCCGCACCAAACAACAACCAAATAAAAAATAAATAAAAAAAAAAAAATATATTCATAAATTCAATCAATTTCCGATATGTAATGATATTATCCGACAACACACTAAACAACTATATACATATACATATTTTTCACACTACTTTTGATGGACATTTGCGCCATAACTACACCAAAAAAAAAACCCCCAAAAAAAAAACAATCATATTCCCCCCCAAAAAAAACAACCCACATACCCTCTGCTAATCAACCACCCAGCAACCAGCAGAACAACCCGCCAAAACAACAACCATATAAAAGAAGCAGTACCGCATCCCAATTGTTATTTCGAGGCTGACCGCTGTCACCTCGTTGAAAGAAAAGGCTTAGAGTCTGACAACTCCGTGGATCGTTTAAGGAAGGCTAGTTTCACCAAAGATAGGGACTATTCCTTGTCTTAATTGATTGCACGGTAGTGTGCTGCTCGTTCGGATTTTCAACTGAGTTTCGGACAAAAGAAACGTTGACACGTCAACGACTGCTTGAGCGTTTGAAAGTTGAATACTGAATACTTATTTATTATATAATTTGTATGGTTTATATACATGAAATTCTTAACCTACTTTTCTACCTCACTGCCCAAATCTACCTCCTTTTGCCCCCTTTTTCTAGGGTTTCTATTTACTTCCCGTCTGTCCTCCTCCGATAGTTGAGGAATTTCCATTCTCCTTTCTGGTCTACCTTTCAAGCTATCCTAAATAAACTTCCCTATCAGCCTAACTAAACTTCCCTATCCTAACTAAACTTCCCTATCAGCGCTCCGCTTTCTGGTTTCTCCCAAGAGTTTGGAAGTTTCCATTCTCTGTCTTTCTTAGCCATGCGTTACCTGAGTTTTACGATAGTGAAATCCCTAATTTCGTTATCTGCTTTCTTCACCACAGACACAGTCTCGACAGGAGATTCCAAAATGCGTCCCTTTTGTTTGGGTAATACATTTTTACTTTTGCCTGCTCTTCCCGAGAATTTCAAAATTAGTTTTTTTTTTTTTCCAATTAAATTAATTAGCGATCGCGACATTCTCACCGCCGTAAATCGACAGATTTACGAATAAAAATATACGGAGCTTTCGTAGTATTAATTTAATGAACTGAATGAAAGTAATTTACCTAATATTTTAATTCATGATTACAATAACTTTATACACTGTCTTCTTGAATATTATTTCCCTGGTTAACGTATCTTCTTCTGTTAAACATTTCAATTCGCTCCGATGTTGGTTGTGTGATCGTTGTTGGGTTGCTTTGTCTATTGCACACTCCTTGCCATAACCGTCTGATGCCGTAGTAGTACACTCCAAACGCCACAATTATTGTCATCAGTGTTAAAGATACTAATATTACTCCATGGTGATCTATTCTGCCAATCTCACCGTCGTCGTTGTAGATATCCTCGTTGATGTTATAGGTGTATGGGTTTCTCTGTTTCGTAACCTTTTCTGATAAATTTGTCCTCCAATTCACGTTGCTTGTATTTAGCAATACAGGCCAATGTATATTGGTTCTGGGTTTGAAATACGTAAGTGGTTGTTGACTTTCTCCAGCTATACTAGCATGTAGCATAATGCTCTTCGTTTCAATTTTGCAATCTGGTTCCATAGATATTATTGCTGATTCATATGGTGGTGGTAATATTGAATTGTTGCAATGTATTAAAATTTCCTTGGGGTTATCTGTGTAATATAACACGGTGTTTAGCTCTGATAGTTGAACAAATTCCACATATGGTGCATGTAATTGTTTTGTAGTACACGTTTCTTTTGTTTTTACTTGTAATAACGCTGCAGCAATACAATCGGGCTCCTTTTTAAACTGTATATCCGATGTCATGTAGTGTGTCCTGTTTAATTTTACCATTCCTTTCGCTGGATAGAAATATTCTCCTTGTTTTCCAATTGCAATTAATGGATTTTCAACATGCATCAATGTATGATTTTTAGTGTGTGGAATAGCAATAACTTTAAATACCTCATAAGATTTACGGCTGATAATAGTTGTCCACATCGTTACTATAATTGATCCATTTACTTCTTGATTTTCATATTGTATCATGTTTAAACTGTCCATTAGTGCATATCCTGGTGATAGTGATTTTCTAATTTTTTTCGTATCATTTCCAACTCTTCGACTGAAAGTGGGTTTGTTTTTATCTTCTCATACTTGTTTGTTATATCATCTATCATTTCTTTAGCCAACAATAATGTTTCCGTTATTACTTGGTAAAGCTGTTCATGTCCAAATCCTTCATTCGTATGGTAGAAGTTTTTAACTGCGTTTTGATTGTTGAATTGTCTTGATGAAACTTTAACTTTGTCATTCATTTTAGCTAATGCGTTAGATAATTGATGAACTTTCTCTTCCTCATGTATCCTCATCGCACGTAATTCATCTTCAGTATCGTCAGTTCCAAAGAAAAGATCCTTTAAAAATCCTAGAATTCCTCTGCTTCTTTTGGTTCGTGATACGCGCATTATACTTTGAATAGCATCATCACAATGATGTTTTACAGATTCTACCATTTGATTTGTTTTCACTGGTCCTACGTAAGAATCAATACCTTGTGTAGCATTGTTTATCATACCCTGGATGTCTTGTATCGCTAATACATCCTCTGATGGTTTAATATTTGTTTGAATGTTAGTTCTCCACGTTCCTCGTTTGACTAAACACGTTCCAAAGTGGTCGTAAATTAATCCATCTTCTTCAATGGGTTTGATTTTTAAAGCATCGGTCAGTGATAAAATTGATGCTGCTATAACGATAGATTTTGCTGGGTTTATTGGACTAGCTCTTATCGTTTTCCTGCTCGATGTATTCTGCTTCGGAGTAATCTCTTCACGAATCAGTTTGACTTTATCTTCGTCAATCTTTTTCCTTTTTCCCCAGTTGGGAAACGTTGTATTGATGATTTTCCTTTTATTGTCGCGTAATTCTTCATGATGATTAACTCTGTGCTCAGCTACCGGTGTAGATTGCGATGTAATCTTCTTGTCGAATGAATCTTTTAGGTCCAAAACTGCAATCTTAACTGCTGGTCGAGTAAGAATTCCTTTTGCTGTACGTATTTCAGCTGAACGCACTTGCTCCGTTTTTCGCTTTGATGAATTTTCGTGATGATTCCTTTAATCCATTTTCCAGTGAGCATGTCATCTTCAGCAATTGCGACGACATCACTTTACTGCTAATGGCTCTACCTTATTTGTCCATTTATTACGTTTTCTCAGGCTAGTTAAGTAGCGTTTTTCCCACAACTGTTTGAACGATTCCGCGCGGTTCGCAATACTTTTCCATGTTTTATTACTTAATTCATGGGATCTTGGCGCATGTGGTGGTATGTATTCGCCAGCACGAAGTATCGTAAAATGAAAGGGCGTTAATACTTCGTCTGTGATGTCATGAGAACTCGTCACTAACGGTCTTGAGTTCATTATGAATTGCGTTTGTTAAAGCATTGATCTCAATTCTTACGATGATGGAGTTCGAAGTTGAAAAGATTTGAACATTTCCTTCAGCGAAGATTTTTATCACTCCAACCAATCGCTCCCATGCTCCTCCGAAATGCGGTGCTCCTGGCGGATTAAAGGAAAATTCCATTCAATGTTCATTTTTGCTGCTTCATAGCTACTCATAGTATCGTTGATCTCTTTGATTAACCGTTCAATTTCATTACTAGCTCCTCCTGAAGTTCGTACCGTTATCGCTGTATAGATGCGTAATCTTGCCATGTGAGCAGGAAGTCTCTCAACAATCTTATAAAACAATCCGTCGACAATGACTCGGCCATTTCTAGATGCACTGCACGAGTTGCCATGCATGTAAAAATCACACCCCAGCGTTTTTCATTCGATCTTTTTACTTTAACTTCGAAGGGTCCAAAATAATCCGTCCGACATTCCTTTAATGCAGCCATCTACGGTGCACTTGGACGTGCCTTCCGTATTATGCACGTTGATCATGCGAATTCCACTCTTCTTACGACTGCATTCAAATTATGAATCGTATACTTTTTTTCTATTGCATCCATTACTACTCTAGTATTTTTATGAAGGTATCGTTCGTGATACGACTTTACTAGGAGCAAAACAATGTGATGTTTCTGCGGTAGTATTATTGGAATTTTTACACACCTATTGCGTTGTGATTGATTGTTTAATCGACTTCCTGAACGCATTACTCCTTCATCATCCAAGAAAGGTGCTAATTTCATCAAAGGACTTTGTTTTGTCAAATAACTGTTTTCTACCAAATCTTTCATTTCGTTAGGATACATTTCCCATTGTACCTTTCGATATAGTAAATTTTTCACTTTTTCTTTATCCTCCGTACTGAAGCTTCTGCCGAAATGTTTGCTCTTCGATATCCATTGACCATTAACCTCGAGCTAGCCACGAGTAATTGGCACCCCACTTTACTAAAATCGAAAAAAAAAATTGTTAACTACAATATTGAATATCGGCTCCGCAAAGTGTTACACACGCCTGAGCCTAACAAATAAACGAACTGATTAAAAAAAATATATATATTCTGAGTAATTTCACTATTGAATGAGGATGTTAAAAACATGTGTAAAATTCATCTTGAATGCAACCTATCAACATATTTACAAACAACTAGCATACACGCTATTTCCAAACAACCCAAAATTAAGTACGTTTGACTCAAATCAGTCAAAAGTATGGCTACTCAAAAGTGAGTAAAGATAATTCGTTGTAGTAAGATGACATACAGTCACCGATGTTTTCAAGAAGTAAAATTTAAGTTGATCGAACAAAAATAGAACAAAAATGTGTTCGCTGTTCTGGTACCACGTTTGAACCGAATATGTGTGGAAAAAACATCCTCAAAACTTTTTCAAGACCAGACATGTTTGGTATTTCATCCTCACGACTTTTTTACAACAAACTTCTTATATTCTTGTCAAGGAAGATGTTTCTGGTGTTACTTGGGACTCCATATCACGTAATATAGTCTGTAGTGCGAACGGAGTGTAATATAAATGCCACTTTTGGCCCAATATACGACTGCTTTACTGTAATGCTATGATAATGCTTCATTAATGCTAGTTTGCAATCTAAATACTTAATACAGGCTAAAAGCATTAAAAAAAACGTTTGAAATGCAACTTTACGGTTACGGATACGGTTTGAAGTGATGGTGAGGGCGATCAAATATAGTTTAGTCGCGCAACGCTACGGGTGCTCTAAGCCTCGTTAAAAAGTACCGATAATCGCTTAAAAGTGCACATACCTAAATTATGCGTAAACACAAATTACCTAATATTGGGTAATAGTATTGAAGGAAGATAAACGTTACCGATTTTTTATCGTTACTTTTTACTGAAAATCGGGTATTTTTCTGTAGTTTTATTTTACAGGATGCTTTAAAAAAGACATAAAATTCAATAATTTATCCATTCGGATTAGTATTTTAAATTCTGCACTTAAGGAGAAACAAATGTTCAAATGTATTGCAGAAATATATTTTTTGCATTAAAAAAAAGTATCAATAAAGTATGGTTGAATCCAAGTAAAGCTGAAGTGAGATTAAACATAGTAGTAACTAAAACTGAAATCGGTAATAACTTTCTGGCTATTTTTCAAACTGTATGGAATTGGCCATTATCGACGATTTTCTGCTAGCTTTATCACCAATTACTTTGCTTAAACTGCTCGAAAAACCTTTTTTCAAGAGCATTATCTACGACGTTTAACCTCACTTTTGCATTACCTGGTTTCCTCCATTAAAGAGATCGTCTGCATTGACCCAACATTATGACACGTTCATAATTTCATTTTAACCCTTGAAACGGTAGTTTCAGCCCTTTGACATCCCTATATCAAACACTAGTGAATGACAGTAGGCGGCATGTCCCGGTCCCAAATTGATTTGGGCCCGCTGTCAGCTGTCAAATAGCTGTTGAACGAGCCGGTCGGTATGTTTTGTTTTGGTCGTTCTGACAGCTGAGCTTGCTAAGATGTTGGCTACGCGAAAAAGATGTCCTTGCCATAGGCCTGGGTAATTTCAACTGCGGTTTTTTGTTGTTGCGTGTAGTCATAATAGCGTAAATTGACATTACCGTGTGCGCCACTATCGCGTTGCTAAATTTGAGCGCCCGATGCTTTCCGATAGTCGCGCAACAATTTTGCTACCGCTTTTAGTTGCGCCCGATACGGTTTGAAGTGATGGTGAGGGTGATCAAATATACTCTGAGAAAAATTTCATCGTTGTACCGACAATTAAATCATGGTCAGGATGACTATCGCATATAATGGTTTCAATAACCATGAAAATGGTCGAATTTACCACGTTCATGGCATTTTTGACTGTAATCATGGTAACAAGGACTATTCCGACATTATGGAAAATGTTGCATCAACTATTTTTAATGGTAGTTTTGACCATGATCATAGTCGGTTCAAAATCACTATACTGCAATAGTCATCCTAACCCCCAATAATGGTAAAATTGACTATCTTACACCTTTTTTTTTTTTTTTTTAAAATTCCTCTCTGTGTAGTTTAGTCGCGCACCGCTACGGATGCTCTAAGTAAAGACAACATGAACGAAGAAAACCACTTAATTCACACCCAACACTGTAACCGGCCAGTACCCATTGATGGGTAAAAAATCATCCATTTCGAACTTAAGTGGGTTAACTTCTTTAATGGTTAAGACGATTTTACCCATTAATGGGTAAAGAGCCTGTACGTCAGGCTATCGGGAATTTTTTGCCCATTTTTCAAAATGTTTGTTATTTGGGAAATGGGTATGAAATACCCATTTTTCAAAACGTTTGTTATTTGGGAAATGAGTATGAAATACCTCTTTTTCAAAATGTTTGTTTTTTGCAAAATGGGTATGAAATAAAAACTTTTCGTGATTTGTTTTTACTTGCGATATTGAATAATGAGCATTAGAATAAACAGAATAGATCGCAATAACTGTATTTGTTTTGCATTTGTGTATTTATTTGTAACGACAACCCTTTAGCCACAGGCTTTTTACCTCTCAGGTATGTCAAGTTTCGTTCGGGGGTTTTCACATCGGCAAATATTCCGGCGACGTTCAAGTGGTCCATTGAAGCGGTCATCACATCGTTATCATCCAGAGAGATTCCTACATCGCCCAAACAATTCCTGAAGGCTTCCGTGGATAAGATTTAAATAATTTTGAGGTCAACTTGATGAAACCTTGGACTTTACGCTCCGGACGTGACACATACTCGGAAGTACGATTCTACTGATGAAATTGAAGCATTTTAAATTACTATAATAAATTATTAACGTACCTCTCAGTTTTTGTAAGCTTTCGCTATCCAATTTAACCTTCAGTTCTTCCATATTCATCGAGTGTTCGTGGACTGGATTCCACGAAGATTTTTTTATTTTTCGAACAGCGCACTTTTAACTATACAAAGTGTGTCAGGAAAATGCTAAGATATTTTTTTCCCATTAATGGGTAGAAAATGCCCATCTTTTGGTCTCTCATTGAAAAGAAAAAATAGGTCTTTAGTATGCATTATTTTGATTTTTAAAGTACCCATGACAGCTTCATATACTATCAGAAATGGGTACATTTTTACCCATTAATGGGTACTGGCCGGTTACAGTGAAGTTCAACTAAAACATCAACATCAAGGCAACCGTGGCGAGTTGGACCAACAATGGTCCTAGCCAGTCGTGAAGACAAGCCCAAATAAAAAAAAATACTGTCTTGCTCTCCAGGTGTGAATTTTAACTCTTCAAAAAATGCCTGAAAAACCAACCAAACCTGAACCTAAACGGGATGAGGTGGAACTGGAAACCCAATTCATTATGCGTATGCCATTGGTAAGCGATTTTTGCAGTAATATTTTTGAAAAAAAATAGTTCAATTTTTCTTATACAGGAACCAGCGAAACTGTTGAGGGAAGCAATCCAAACTGGGGCCAACAATCTTAAGGATAGGCTTTCTATTCGCCTCGACAATGATTTACGCTACGGCGAGGTTCGCTTCGATCACTGGTTGCTGCATGCTAAGGTAGTGGACTTGCCGACGATTGTGGAAAGCTTAAAGACTATCGATAACAAGAACTTTTACAAAACTGCCGATTTGTGTCAGTTGGTGAGTGATGCCCTTGTTTATTTACATAGTGGATTTTACATAGTGGATTTTTTTATATGAGTAGATGATTTGTAAAGAGGAACCCGATTTGCCTTCTGCTGAAGAGGAGTCTCCGAACAAAAACAAGAAAAAGGATCCAAATAAGGTCGACAAAAAGTATCTATGGCCACACGGTATAACTCCCCCTTGCAAAAATGTCCGGAAGCGTCGTTTCCGAAAAACATTGAAAAAAAAGTTTGTCGAAGCACCCGAAATTGAGAAAGAAGTAAAACGTCTTCTTCGTGTAGATAATGAAGCAGTGAATGTGAAATGGGAACTCATTACTGAGGATGAAGATCCGAATAAATCCATCTCTGATTCAAAACATGATGGTCCTAATAAAAGTCCGTCTAAAAGTAGCAAAAAAGGTGCCAATAAAGACGTTGGAGAACATGATATATTCGGAGAAGAAGTTTCCGATTCAGATGAAGATGAGAATCCGATAAATAAAAGTATCGACATCGATGAGAGCAGTCGCCTTTCTGCGGAAGCGGATGATAGTCGTTTGTCTGACTCCAGCTCCTACATGGGAACTCAATCTTCTGACAGAAACGCTGCAACCGAATTCAGTAAGGGCATGTTCAGTAACATTGGTGGGAGTAGTGGTTCCCGTTCTCGAAGAAACGAAACGTTGATGGGATCCAAATACGAGGATAATTCCCGGATAGACTCGGACAATGAGTCGACTGAGTTTATGACTTCTAAATCAGATTCAATGAGCAGTCGTATGTATGATTTACGTCGCCAGTTGAGCGATTTAAAATCCCAGAGAATTCAAAAAGAGCAGGAAATCAGGACAATCGAGAATCAAACCTTGCGACAACGTTTGCAAGACAACTTGGACAGCTTGCTGAGTCAGATAGTCGAGAAAGAGATGGAGGTATGAGAAAGAATTTTGCTTAGTGAATTTGAATAATTTCACTTTGGTGTTATAATTTCAGATTCAGGATCTTGAACAACCATTGCAGTAAATGCTAGATGAGACATGTGGAGGTATGTGCTTTGAGTTTCAAATGAAATGATATACATATAGGTTTTGGCAATCGGAATGAATTGATTTACTTAAATATCACATCTTTTATAACTCTTGTTATCAAGATCCAAGGAAACTAGATTTATCATTGGCGTTTTGCTTCCTATCGGCTATTCGTGAACCAAACTGTAGCGCACGTTTGCGGAATTTAGCTGATATTTTTAAACCTAATGAATAGCCACACAATCGCAATGTAAGCTTGTCTCCAATGCCTTCGCCAAGAGGATGGTAACATCTTTGGTACGCTTTCAAACGATGTACCACCGAAATGAACTCTTCCTGGAGATATGGTGCCCTCGGTGTGACCCCATGATCGCCAATAATACGGTCGTCACGTGCAAGGTTCCTACTTGGCAATCGTTTCCAATCCAAGTGTAGCTCGGATAGTAAATTCTCGAAGGCCGCATCTATTTCGCTATCGTTTGTCTGATCATCCGTCGATTTCATATTATGGTAGAACGCAGCCCGATGTCTTGAATATCCGCCAAATAGTTCATCTGCTCCAGATCCAATCAGCAGAATCTACAAATGTTTCTTTTTATTTAAATATTGAACCCTAAGCTATTTAATATGATAAGCCTACCCTACAAGTGCTTTTATACTCGCTATCGTTGTATTTTCCTTCGCCACGTGACGCAAACCATAAAGCTGCTCCCAAAGATTCATCTAGTACGGATTTGAGGGGGAATACTAAGTTTGATATTCGAGCCTTATGTTGCTGAAGTTCCTTGCGGGTAATATTTATTTCCACGAAGTTCCATTTACTAAAATATTATTAAGAAAAGGAAATTAATCTTTATTTCCGTTTCCTAAAGTTGTTTCACAAGAATTGATTTTTTTTAAATCAAATATCCTTGATGGGGTTAAATGGTTGAAATTGATCAGAATTTTAGACTTAAATCAGTATATTTTTACCGATGAGGTATCAGTCGTTGCAGTTCGTTCAAAGAACTACGCCCAGTTATCCGATCTGGAACTTCCCAATTAATTTCTGCCGCCTCACTATCCACAGTCAGCTTGTTGGGTTTTAGATGCACGGGTCTAATAATCTTTTCAAACGCTACATTGAGAAGATTTATAGGAATATCTTTAGGAACAAAGCGATCCGCAAGCAGGGCAATTATAGTACAGTCAATTCCACCGGAGAAAAGAATTCCAACTTTGGGATGATAACACACAGTTTTCGATGCAACGCACTGTTTACAATAGCGAGGTGTATTGAGAATTCGTTCACGAACAGATTGTGAAAGTACTTCCAACAAGTGGTCACATAAGTTTGAAATTACTGGATTGTTCAGTAGGTGATCAAATGTGTCGTTTTCCGTTGAAGTGAAGTTTTTAAGAACTTGGTGGTAGTTAAAAAAGGTCTGTAAAATACATGTTATGCAGATTGGTTGAATTGGATCATGAAGTACGAATGTATATATTACCTGTGTATGATCTCTGCTGAACCAAGGTAGATCCAGACATTTCTCATTGATGATTAATGAATCAATTTCTTTATTATCATGATTATTCCAAGGTAGTAGATGCATTTTGTTTGTATCCAATGTTACAAAATAAATCCCGTTCGGTGGAAGCTCAATTACCTCAATCCCACATTCGTTAGCTTGAATAGAATTGTTTGCTCTAGTACACAATAGTAGTTTTGAACAAATGTTCTTACCTAGAACACTAGATATAATAATTCCATCATCTGATTGGCCTAGCAGAAGGGAGTTCCTACCAATACTGTCCCGAGCGAAGTATACCCTTTGAAGTTGTTTATCCAACAATACTAGGCTATACGGCCCTTTCATCTCTTTGAATATTTCACCAAATTCGTCACAATTTGTCGACATTGATTGAATTCTGTTCAATAGCCACCGTGTATCACTTTCCAGTAGATCGCCTCGTTCGATGAACAAATCTCCATTGAATAGTAAGGCAAATCGTTCGTTTTCGATCGGTTGAGGGGTAAGCTCACTACCCTGTTGCCACAGAACCGAACCATACATCAGAACACGTTGATCATAATTGATTTGTCCTGCGAAGTTGGGGCCTCTGTTGTCCAGTAAACATTGACATTGTGATAACTGAAATGTGCTTCATAAGTTGAATGTACATATTCTATGATAATTGAAGTTAGGAATACTTACTAGAGATTGTCCAAACTGCACCGATTTAGCCCTGGACACAAAACAAAATATCCCACACATTTTGATTTCAATTATTTGTAGAAATACTAAAATAAGAGATCGGCGGAAGCAAACTGGAGCAACTATTTTGATTTCTATCGAAGTGTCAAAACCGAGGGAATGGCGAGCTACCATGTTTTTGATACTATTCGGCTTTTTGACGTTTAATCACCTTTCTTTTTCTAGCACATTCAGAGGAATGATGGTTTGTTTTCCTCCATAAGATGTTCCTTCTTACTTGCACTCCTTTGATCTAAATGGCGCTGTAGTGTTCGTGCGTTCAAGGTCACTAGTACCCCGTTCGCACTACAACCTATATTACGTAATATAGAGTATCTTGATATCAAATGCCATGCAAGTTATTTCCAGTGAAAACTAGATGTATAGATGCTGATACCAAGATACTCTATATTACGTAATATAGAGTATCTTGACATCAAATGCCATGCAAGTTATTTCCAGTGAAAACTAGATGTATAGATGCTGATATCAAGATACTCTATATCACGTAATATAAGTTGTAGTGCGAACGGGGTGTAAGCCTAATATTTTAATTAGGCAAAGTGACCTTGAACGCACGCACACTAAAGCGCCATTTAGATCAAAGGAGTGCAAGTAAGAAGGAAAATCTTTTGGAGGTAAACAAACCATCATTCCTCTGCGTCTGCCAGAAAGGGTGAGGTGATTAAACGTCAAAAAGCCTAATAGTTATAACATCTCAGCGGCAACATTAGATTAGGGCGAATCTGCTTTTGTAAACAATGGCTTTCGTAGTAATTTTCTCTTGAACAAAAGGTCACGAACAGTGGTGGTAAATGTACTGTATTTTGATATTTACATTTTGACATTTGACATTTTTCATTACGACCAAATTGAACACACGCAAAGTAAACCGTCGTGGGAGAAAATCTCATATGATATTTGTGTACTGTTTTCTCCAGGCGACGAAACAATTTTGCTGCCACGAGGCGATGGTTTAAAAAAATTTGCGACAGATTTATGTCGCTCAGAATTTCGTGAATTGCTGGCTTACTACTGCATACATTTCATGTTTATTATTTGGAATCAAATCATAAGAATGGATACTAACAACCCGCATAACGAAACACAATTTGCTATATAGTCAAAACTGTATTTCGAATGTAAGATATATTATCACTTTTTATGTTATTGTTATCAAGTAGTTTAATCCCATTTTCACCATACAACCTCTGCATTAACTCATATTGTTAATGTATGCCATATTATCATTGAAAGGTTTTTTATTGTCTGCTCTCGGTCTGGATTATGTACCAACTTTTTGGCATGAGTACAGCAAAAAATTTGTTCGTGAAAATTACCTATTTTTATGGTAACCTAACTTAACTGCCAATTCAGCATATTGTTATTTGGCCTTTTACCATCTCACATATTGTTAAAACTTTATAGGAGATTGTAAGTTTGGTGGTCAACTATTAGGGTAAATGTCGTAACAATAATGGAAACGGTGGTCAATAATAAGGGAAATGGTCCAGGAATGGTTTGTGATTATGCGGGAACTCATAATCAAATATTACCAAATAAGAGTGTTTTTAATCAAGCTACCAAATACAGTCACATAACATTTCTAAGCTGTTTGAATCTGTCGAAAGTAATAGAGAGAAAATTTTCTTTTTCTGTTTTCCATCCCCCGCGTCCGCTAGAACTGTACACATAAACTGTTGGTGGTGTACGGGCCTCAAATTTCGCAGCAGGTGACTGTTTTGCAATAAATGTACATTTACCAACTCTGGTCACGAATACAAAATAAGCACTCTTTAAGTAAGAGGAGCTATATCTCTATCCGTTGATATACTCAATTTGAAGGAATTTTATTCAACTTCCGATAAATTTGCAGACAAAGTGTTTGTATACAAAAGCAGATTCGCCCTAATTAAATGTTGGCGCTGGTCTGTTCTTGTCCTTCTGCCGTTAAGAAGATGATATCTCTTAACACCAGAAATTTTAACCCAATGGAAGAAGGTAATAATTTACATGCTTGATATAAATACGCAATTAAACAAACACAATTTCTTCTACCTATTGTTTAGTGTATGTCAAAGAGATGTGCGGCGCGCTTCAAACAAAGGTTACATACATGTAACAAATACGGCAGACCCGAGTTGTAAAATGTACTTTTTCTTCAAGGAATATATTCAATGGATATAGACAGTTGAATGGAGGAGTAAAAATTATTCGATGTGAAATTTTAAACTTTTTGGAGTAACTTTTATTTGTCCTACGTTCTTGAATTTCCTTTTTGATTAATTCAACCAGCAACACTGTAACCCAGAAAAAATGAGAAATAATCGAACTTTTGTGATTGACGGAAGTACTTTATTTTCTTTCTCGGAGTCCGATGCCAAACCATCAATTTTTCCTGCCGAATTGAGTTTGAG
The DNA here is from genome assembly GCA_024533555.2 of Aedes koreicus. NCBI lineage: Eukaryota > Metazoa > Arthropoda > Insecta > Diptera > Culicidae > Aedes > Aedes koreicus. Next base: position 207,636 of record JAHHFK020000999.1, on the reverse strand, counting down.
CTATCGTGAACATCTTTTGGTCCGTTCTCCCGGATTTTCGGAGAAAAATTGAATGGTTTCTGGCGTTCGCGTCGCGTGCGATTAGCACCGTGTGCTAAAATCGGCTCAAGGTCAAAAGTGGTGGTGGTGCTCTGCCACCCGTTGCACAAAAGTGGTCGCCATTTTGGCGAAAAGTGAGCAGTCGAGTGCGCTCGACTCGTTTGTGAAAAGTGACGCAATCGTGGCTTGCAAGAGGCCGATTCCCTGCGGAAGGGGAATTAGTCTAGAAGTGGTGGTAGTGTTTCGCCACCGAGTGTGTGCCCGTGGCACAAGTGCCTGAACAGTCGCCATCTTGGCGGAAAAACGTGGAGTCGAGTACGCTCGGCGTGTGAAAAGGGACGCCATTTTGTGGCGTAAAAACCGCAAATGCCCTGCGGGGAATAATAACAATACGGATATTGTGTTGCAAACGAAGAGGCAAAACGTGAATGAGTGAAAGTTTGACACCGCGCGGGACGTCGAGTCACGTACCGAGAAGAATTATCCTCGACGCTCTCACCGGATCGAACAGCGGAAGTGCTGGCACAGTGCCTACTATTGCTCGCAAGACAACGTACAATGGAATCAAACTTGTAAGCATTAATGAACGAGCAGACGTTGCTGCTGGACAAGCTTCTACGGATGACCGATTCTTTACTGGATGAGAACATCAGTGTTCACCTGCTTAGGCTGTATTTGGATATTTTACGGCGAACTCCAAATGATTTTGAGAAAGCATACTCCGAAATTGTGGTTCAGTTGCCGAAAGAACAGCGCACAGCTCTGCTGGCCGAGTACATGAACTTCGAAGGGTTGCACAACGAAGTGTACGTGAAACTGTAGACAATGATAGAAGAAGCGGAGAAGCAGACGAAGCTAGTTGAACTACGGAATGCGCCGAATCCGTTGGTTCCAGCAACGCCAACCCCAGCTTACGTACAAGCCCCAGCGCCGCAATTACATGCCCCTTTTCCTAGCTTTGGTTGTGAGCCGGAGAACTGGTTCAGCTTTCAGAGCTTGTTCCAGAGCATCATGGCTAGATACAAAAAGATCCTGATGCTATAAAGATCCTCCTGTTAATAACAACAACTACAACACCGTGTGAAAGATCCTGGAAAGTGCCGACGAAGACAAACGCTTAAATATGGACACGCACATTGATGCTATTTTGGACTGTCCAAAGGTAGGCAAAGCCTCTCTCCAAGATGGTAGAAGTTTGCGGCCAAAAATGCTGACGCACTGAGTGGCCATGGATATCCTGTCGAGGGCTTCGCCGAACTTGTACTCGTCAACGTACTGTAAAAAAGGTCGACAAGGAAACCCAGGAGCAATGGGAATCGAAGTTGGGAAACAGAGAGCTTCCTGATTCTACCGACTTTATGGAATTCTTGCGCGAACGTGGACGTATCCTGCAGCGAACAAACCGCACACAGCAACAGCCGGTGCAGCAATCAACAGCAGCTCCAAACAAACCACGCCAACCAGTTGGTCAGAATTCGTATCCCCCATCTAAGTCGTTCGTACAGGTAGCAAAGGAGACGTGCTCGTGCTGTAAAGCGGAGCATTCAATTTTTCGGTGTGAAAAGTTCCAGAACATGTCTCTCCAGGAGAGGAAGGCTGTCGTAGCCAAAACAGCTTTGTGCTTCAACTGCCTGAAGTCAAACCATCATGTCGTTAATTGTTCATCCGAGCGATGGGGAAAAACTTGTGGTCGCAAGCACCACAGTCTGTTGCAGCACGGTGACGCGTCCAGTACCGGCAGTACAGGTCCAGTGAAGAAGGAAGGCTCAAGCGAAGATCATGCGGCAGAATGTGAAAAGCAACCCCAAAAGCAGCAGAATTTTCCTGAGCAGCAGTATAGTGCAACTACTTTGTGCGCCAACATTGGTGGTGGCAAGCGGCAAGTTGTACTGTCGACGGCGCAGGTGATGGTGGCTGGAAAAGGAAGCGCTACTGTGAAGTGCCGAGCTTTGTTGGACTCCGGATCCGACAGAAATATTATCACCGAGCGGCTGGCAAGCAAGCTGCAGTTGGAATGGGATCCAGTGGACTCGCCGATCAGCGGCTTGAATAACATTGAAACCAGAGTTAAGTATCTACTGTCGACAAAGTTCACTACTTGCACTAATTCGTTCGCCTCATCCGTTTTAGATTTCCTGGTCGTACCACGGGTCACGTCAAACCTACCCATCGTCGAGATTTATGCCCGATCCTGGCCAATAGGGTATTATAGGGGTATGTGGATTATAACATTGTTTGATAATAAATATAATAATATACCGGCATTAAATTTATTTTTTAATTTTGAGAAGCGAAACTATTGAAAAAACTATTTAAATAAATAATGATTGCAAGACTACACCATCCTATTTCACCATGAAACACGCTACAAAAAACAGACTACCTAAACCAACGAACCAACCATTGATTTCTAGCATACATAAGTTGACATATATGTCATAATAGGAGCCCCCGTTACTGAAAATTAAGTGCTATCACTTAGTATAAATGTCACTTTGTGAAACTGCATGTCAGTTTGTGAAAATAAAAATGATTAGATTTTTCTTGTTTAAAAATCGAGAAAAAATAGTTGAGATTCATAAAAAATATTTTTGGGCTAGGAAGAAAGCCCATCATCGATATGGATGAAAAAAAAACATGTTTTTTTTTAATTAAAACCCCCACTTCGCTGTTCCATACACCCGGAGAGATAGACATGATCATCGGAAACGAAATCTTTTTTGATCTAGTCAAGAAGGGTCGTTTGAAGCTCGGCTGCCATGGCATGACGCTTGCCGAAACGGAGCTCGGATGGGTCGTAGGAGGATCGGTGCCGACAAGGAAAACCAAATCATACCCGCGTGTGTGCCAGCTAAACCGTTGCGAAGAAAAGCTTAACGCAACGATGTCCTAATTCTGGGAACTTGAGATTGTTTGTTCGGAGAGGATGACCAGCACAGCTGAAGATGTCGTTGAAACGCATTTCAGGGCCATTCACTACCGCGACGAGGCAGGGCGATATGTAGTGCGATTACCATTTAACGGTATGCAGGTTCAACTTGGCGAGTCTTATGATGTTGCTCGAAGACGTCACGATAAGTTGATAGTTTCACTGGCCCGGAATCCAACGAAACGATGTGAGTACACTGCATTTTTGTCTGAATACCTCTCATTGGGCCACATGAGGGAAATCACGGAAGCAATCGATGGTGGGTACTACATCCCCCACCATGCTGTGTACAAAACCTCAAGCACGACGACCTAAACCAGAGTGATATTCGACGCGTCAGCCGCAACCGCTACTGGCATTTCGTTGAATTGTGGTTTTGTCAACCACACTTTCTACTTGCTGGATTCGGTAGTTTTAGACTTCAATAAAGATACTTTCAGTCTCACTTTTGTAGAATTAATGAATATTTATTTCATTGACATACTGTGCTTATATACTAGTTTACATTTTGTTCTTAACCTAAATGGTTGTTCAGATGAGTGTGCTATGCCTTCACGCGTGGCAGGTAAGGTCAGCGTGTGTTTATACAGGTAATGTAAATTTGGTCATGGCATTGGATGCCGTTGTGTTTGGGTTCATTCTTTTATTATGGTCACAGAGAAAGGTTGCAAGCTGTGCAAGCTGGGTTTTCTTGATCATTACGGGTTTATGGATGACTGTTTCATTAGTGAGTTATTTTATTAGCTAATATACTACAGTTGGGCCTCATCTGGAATCCACAAGAGGACTACTTTGTGCTCCAGACGGCTCAAGTTTCTCTGGATGTGAAATTGACGAAACGCAAGGTGTTCTCGGAAATCGAATAACTCTTTGACCCGCTTGGATTTTTAAGGCCGATCATTGTTTTGGCGAAATTGATGATGCAGGACATTTGGCGGCTTGAGCTTGAATGGGATGAAGAAATTCCTGAAGAGCAGTTGCGGAGATGGAACCAGTTTCGAAGTCAGCTTCCAGCTGTTAACCAAATACGGAAACCACGATGTGTGATTCAAGAAGCAACAGTGACGATGAAGCTTCATGGATACTCGGATGCTTCTTTGCGTGCCTACGGAGCGGTCGTGCATGTACGGGGCATCAACAGGGATAGTACCATCTTTGTTAATCTGGTGGCAAGCAAGTCGCGCGTGGCGCCACTCAAACCGACGAGGATTCCGGGGGCGTTGCTGTTGGCAGAGCTAGTGCGAAAGGTAGTGTCGGCAATGCAAATTCCATTCGATGTCGTAAAGCTGTGGTGCGATTCACAAATCGTTTTGTGTTGGCTGAAAAAATCTCCGCTGTCACTGAACCAATTCGATGCCAACAGGGTTGCTGCGATAGTGGAGCTAACGCAAGATTACCGATGGGGATACGTGCAATCAGTCGACAACCCAGTAGATATAATTTCGAGACGTGAGTTACCACATGATTTGCTGCAAAGACAACTATGGTGGAATGGTTCTCCGTTGTTATGGCACACACATCCAACATCGAGTGATCTTGAACCTTTGGAAGTATCGGTGATTCTGGAGGTTAAACGAGCAGTAGTATTGGCAGTCGTGAAACCTAGTCTAGCTATAGTGCTTAATAGGCTGAGCAGCTACTTGAGGATGCAGCGAGCGTGCGTGTACGTACATCGGTACATCGATATCAAGGTCCACAAGAAACAAGGCTTTGGTGACATCAATATTGTTCGTCGTCCAGCGTGAGTGTTTTGGTGATCTGCTGAAGGCTTTGCAATCCAGTTCGACTAATCGACATCCTTTGCGTAACCTGGCATCATTTCTAGGAGACGATGGTTTAATTCGAGTTGGTGGCCGTTTGAAGCATTCGGCCATTCCCTACGATGGCAAACACCAGGTGCTGTTACCGGAGAAACACCATGTTACGCAGGCGATCGTGCGAGGACTGCATTTGCAGCATTTTCTTGTCGGACAGAACGGATTGTTGTCAATCGTACGCGAAAATTACTGGTTCGTGCGTGCGAAGTCGATTATCAAGAAAATCGTTATCAACTGTCAGGTGTGTGCTAGACAGCTTTCTATACCAGGTGACCAGTTTATGGGGAACCTTCCGGGGCCTCGAGTGAATCCGGTGCCAACATTTTCCAAGGTTGGTAATGACTACGCTGGTCCAGTTCTGCTGAAGCTTGGAGGTAGGAGTACGAAACTGTTTAAGCCATACGTTGTCGTCTTTGGGTGTATGGGCAGTGAAAGCCATTCACTTTGAATTAGTATCAACCGTTTCGAGTGACACGTTCATTGCCGCGCTACCACGGTTTTCCAGTCGTCGAGGATTGCCTAGTGATATCTTCAGTGATAACGCTACTACATTCGTTAGTGCCAACCATGAACTAGCGGCTCTGTAGGAATTGGTTGAGGATCAACTGCATCAACTGAAAATTAAGGAGTATTATACTGTTAAAGGCATCCGTTGGCGTTTCACAACTTTTTTGAGTAACTTTTATTTGTCGTACGTTCTTGAATTTCCTTTTTGATTAATTAAACCAGCAACACTGTAACCCAGAAAAATGCGAAATAAACGAACAGTTACTTTTGTTACTTTTGTGATCGACGGAAGTACTCTGTTTTCATTCTCGGAGTTCGATGCCAAACCATCCATTTTTCCTGCCGAGTTGAGTTTGAGCTATCGTGCACAACAGTTTTGTTTTGAATTTCTTACTGAAAATTGATGCCCTTGACAGATCTATTTTTGTTCTTGAATAAATTGAATTGCATTTTTTAAATAAATGTCACTATCTGAATATATTTTACTCAGTTTCCTCCACTGGCGCGCTTACTTAAATTTGAGTGAGATCCGGTTGTTCGGAAAGTTATCACGTTACATCCGCCGGGTGCGTTACGTCGTGTCGCAAAATAATATGTCGCATTCGTCAAGTCTGTTTCGACATGCAATCACCTGTCATGTTGCTTACATGCTCGTTCAGATCTACTCTAAATATAGTAACTTTCACTCAGTTTCGTATTTTCATGCTAAATGTCAAAAACTGAGTAACTTGAAATAAGGAAACTGAGTAAATGCTACTCTGATTGCAAAAGCGTTGTACTTCTAGGGGTGCGACTCTCATCCATTAATAGTGGATAAGTTTGATTTATCCATGATTCTTTTCATTTTTCACAACAACTCTCAATATTTTTTTTTTTTTTTTTGTCTGGATTATCGAGATTTTCAGCCTCGGGCTGGTTCATCTCCCGTCGTAGTCACTCAAATACCTCTTTTGGGTATTTTCGTAACTTGTCCGGGGGTGAGATTCGAACTCGTGACTTTGGCGTGAGAGGTATGGATGTTAACCACTACGCCGGGGTCGCCCCCTCAATAATTCAAATATGGTAAAATAATTTCTGCTACTTTCGATTACTCTCGATTTCATCCGATTCGATCGGATTTTATCCGATTCAATCGGATTTCATCCGATAAGGACGTTAGAGTCACGATTTTGATCAATTTCACTTGATCATGTACGTTTATTATGGCAGCTACGAAAACAAACAGATTTGTTGGTTGATTCTACCAACGCTTATGGTTTGTTTCAAACAAATTTTAGTTTGATTTAGACTGAATTGCTGTTCGACACAAACAAACGAAAACTTTTGAAACAACAAACATTTACAATCAGCTACATATTTCCTAAAATTTGAAGAATATGTTCTCGTTGCAGTTCAAAACCGGAAAAAAAAACACTCGTGCTTATCAATTTAACTGCTTTTCCATATGGCAGCGAAGTGTCGCATCTAGTGGAGCTGTGGAGAAAATCAGATGCGCTGTACAGCGTTCTAGATGCACCACAATGCAAGCATAGGGAACCAGAGTAAAATCGTTTGGCGCTAGTGGATTATTCCGGTTTTCAGTCTGCAGTAGCGGGTTATAAGAATATAAAAAACATTACCAAGGCCAGGCGCCCATTGATGTGATGGAGGTGTGGCATCTGCTAGCATGTCAAAACATCTTGTGGAAGTTCGCATCACGCCACAAGACTTTGACTCGATAGTTTGACATGGTATGTGATACCTTTGATACCACACCTCTGCCAATCGCTGCGCTTTTCGCTCCTATTTTAATATAGAGGAATCCAACTTGAAAAAGAAGAAGACACCGAGTGGTGATAAATCTGACAGCTCCCATGTTAAAGTATAGGACGAAAATTTTAAAATGCTTCGAAAAAATTTAAAATGAAATTTTAATTAAAAGCGGTTTGTTGTATGATGTAAGAAAAATCCAAAACTGCACAATAGGGGCATTATTTTAATTTTATTTTTATTTTGCTGAAAATGTCTTTATTGAGTAGTTTTGGATTTTTCTTACATCATACAATAAATCGCTTTTAATTAGAATTTCATTTGAATTTTCTAGACCCATTCTAAAGGAGTTAACGTCCTATACTTAAGTTCGAAATGGGGCTGTATATTTATCACCCCTTTTTTTTTTTTTTCAACCTTGATTCGTCCATTGGCCAAACTGACAGCCAATGTTGCCAATGGACACTCTAAACAAAATATGCTTTAATTAGGTTAAAGGCACAACAATCGATGAAACTTTGCCAAAATCGACTATATCGAAATATCGGATGAAATCGTGAAAAATCGTCGATTATCTTTCATAGCGATGACCTCAAAACTGGTCGATTGGAAAGAGATGCGAATCGTTTATTACGATTTCGTTCGATAAAATCCGATAATTTGGTTGAATCGGATTTTTTTTGAATTTTTTAAATTTCATCCGATTTGGACAAGACATTTTGATTAAACATAATTTCTTTTCTAAATCTGAGAGTCGCGCCCCTAGTTGTACTTATAAAAGTAGAGTAATTATAATAAAGCTGTCAAAAGCGAAAAACTTGGTTCAGTCCAACCGATATGTGCCGAAAGAAAATTTAGACTTGTATGGCCAAAAGTTTAAACTGAAAACAGGTGTTAAACGGCATAATATAAGGCTTCACAGTGAAAGAATCGAGAAAACCGGGAATATCAAAGCGGTGGAGTGCAATCAAAAATAAAAGCAATGCACACTGGAGGAAACGCAGCGTAATGAACCATTATCAGACTGTGGAATAGAAAGTTCTGCCTGTTCGTTTAAAAACTCCACTGATTTTCCGATTGTCTAGGTGATTAAACCACCGACAAACCGACGTGGCTGCCTTAAGTAGTTCTTTTAAATTTCTTTGTTAATAATTTTAAAACAAATACGTTTGAACACTAGCTCCATCTGTTCGATCGAGTACACTCTACAAAATATATTCTTCTGTGGAATTTATTTGTAATTGGAATTCACTCACTAATGGGTAAATAACCGTTTATTAATGTTCTTCACATAACTCGCCTATCATTTTTGATCATTGTAAACAATGTGATACAGTTTTAATGATCAACATGTAAAATGTTATACAAGTTGGGTAAGTTGGTACAGCAGTGCGCTGCGTTTTGTTGTTTTCCCATCAGCTGCAAGTGAAAGTCAACATTTAATCGAGGCGCCCACTGATTATAGACACTCAAGTAATCTGGCACAGTTGATGTATCCAAAACAACTGTCAAATCGTATGGAAAATGTTCGTTTTGGATACAACATGGCGGCACGTTGGCAGGTCTATTACTTGAGTGTCTATACCACTGATGAGGCGGCGGTGTGATATAACATAACATTTCATAACATCGTGTCAAAGTCTTATGACGTGAGGCGAATGTCGACAAGATGTTCGACATACTTGCAGATGTCACACCTTCGCTACATCAGTGGGAGCCTCACCAAAGGCATTGTTGATTGTAAACAATTCGGATGAATCGGAGTTTTGCAGCAAATTTAAGTAACTTGTAGCTTTAGTGGACGATTTATATATAATTTACCAATTGAAATGAAAAGAACATAAAGTGAAATGAATAAATCATTTCCAACTATTTATGTTCACTGGACATCGTGGGAAGACACATCCGGCGTGCTTTCCTATTTCGTTTGAAGTTCTTCAGCTTATTTTGACTATGTACTGCTTTTACTTGTTTCAAGAAGCCTTGTATTAAAGTGTTAAAAACAATATCAAGCAGCAGCTCATAGCTCCTACTGCATACAACATCTTTAAAGATGCCGTATTCGATGCAATTTTTGAGACGTGTTTTCACACCTTGGTGGCTTTGGTACACAAATTTTCTAAAATATAGCTTGAATGCAGCGAAGCACAATATTCCGACAGCATAAGAATGGTTGTTAGGTAGGTTATAGCTGCGACCGGATGCTGTTTGTTTTATTTTGCAAAAATTGTACACTTCGTTATCCAATACGGTAGCAGTTTCTTCCACCGTTAACTGTTTGATACATTTTCGATGTAACAACTTCCGAACTGATGAACCGTTCAATATCGCTACAACTGGCCAGCTGATCTTCAAAAACTGCATTGCACTTTTTAAGCATATTTCGTGCGTTTTTAATTAGATGCGGGGAATCCCACATGACATATATATTTTTATCGTCCACAGAAAAATATGGACGCTCAAATGTGGCTCCAGCATCTTTAACCATCTTCAAATTCGTTGCAAATTGGTCCATCACCAGTACCATTGGATTGAATCCAGCATCTCTCACACGTCAAATAACTTCTATTAAAATATGCATCTGTTGTTCGCTCCCCAACGTATTGTGGGATAGGAAGTATCCCAAAGCCTATAATTGATAAGAATCAAGATATCGTTCTCCCACAAAAAAAATAGACAGAACCTGTTTAAATTTGTTGAAAACACCTCGAATCATAACAGTAACAGCTTCACTAGCTAAATATTTTGAGTTATTCTTTTCCTGCTTTTGTGTTCGACCAGAGTCAGGAAATCCATGAAAAACATCATTTTTTGCTGTGTAGCTCAGGGATGACTTGATCTTCATTCCATCAATTGCCAGAATGACTACGCGATCTAGCTGCGATAGCTGATTAGATTTTGTTTTTATTTTTTGTAGAATTGTTTTATTGATTCCTGGGCCAATACGAATTTCCTTTGTCCATCGTTTTATTGTACGTTTAGTAGGTAGACATAAGGCCTTTGAATTCTGCATTATTCGGTAAGCCTTTGGGCCGCACAAATAGGTTGATGTTGCGAACTTTCTGAATTCTCTGTTGTATCGTCTTCCTTTCGGTTTCCTCGTAGTATTAAGCAAGCTGTTGTAAAGGACGGGATTGCACTTAAGGGTTTTGAGTAGTTTTCGGTCTTTGATTGTTTCATTTCGGATCTGTTTAAGTGTGGCGTTCAACTTCCGTACCTTGGCTTTTTCTTTTTTCAGGGCAAGATCTTTTAGTTTCAATTTTCGTCTAGAAAACTGGAGTTGCTTTCTCAAGAACTGCATGCTTGCTTTAAGCAAATCGTACGCCTTTTTCTCTGCACGTAACTGAGTTCTAAAAGCATAAGTTGGATCTGGAAGAAAATCCATATTGCTTTTCTGTGACGAGCATATCGTGTCATTCGTAGGGGCATGTGCATATGGTACCATATCAAGGGTAGCTGTTTCTGTTTTGGTTTTCGGGAGCTGAGCGTAATCTATGCGACCGAGTATGCCTTCATTCAAGTACTGTACGTCACAGAAGTGTGTTGAATCCAGATCTACTCCTTCGGCCAACGTTTCAATGTTGAGCATTTCCACATCGACCGAACCTTGCTCGGAATAACTTCGTCGGTGCTGAGGTTTTGTTGCGACGACATCAAGTTGAGCTATTTCTGCTTTCGTTTCCCATTTATGAGCAAAATCCGAAACAAGTATGTCTTCTTCCAAATACTGTACATTACAAAAGTGCGTTGTATTCTGATCAACTCCTCCGGCAAACGGTTCAACATCTAGCATTTCCATGTCGTCTGAAACTTCATTGGAATCTTTTTTCCCGTGATGAGGTTTTGTTGCGACAACATCACGAGGAATTACATCTGCTTTCTTTTCCCGTATCTGTTCACAATCCAAACCGAATAATGGCTGGCCCACAATAGATACATTTGCGTTCCGTTGACGTAAATTTGACAGAAAACCTATGGGAAAACTGTCAAATTCACGCAAACGCATCCGCAACGTATCAATTGTGGGCCAGGCTTAAGTCGTCTTCTTAATACTGTTCGTCACAAAAGTGTGTTGAATTGTTGAGCCGGGAATTGTAGCTTCCAGAAGATACAGGACACAAGCAAATAAGATCAGGCTCGATGCTTGGGACAGATCCAATCTTTAGGCTGTAACATGGTTAAGCATTGTTAGCAACAAAAATAAATATCACTTATCACATTACCCTTTATCTGGTATACCGGGATCGCGAAGGTCTTCTTTACAAAAATGATCTGAACACATTTTTTTACGCTGAAGAATTGCCGGTCCGGAATCAACGTAAAGTGTGGTTAGCTCCGATGATTGACAGAATTTAACCCATATCGAGCAGCTACAATTTGTTACAATTAGAGCATAGGAGTATGTTGTTCCGTCTGATGTCATTGAACTTACGTGTTTTTTTTTTTAATCATTTCGTTTATTTGTTAGGCTCAGGCGTGTGTAACACTTTACGGAGCCGATATTCAATATTGTTATTTACAATATATAATTTTTCAATTTTAGTAAAGTGGGGTGCCAATTACTCGTGGCTAGCTCGAGGTTAATGGGTCACATTATTGTTTGGAAGGGGCTAGGCAGGTAACTTATTTCAGGTATTTGTTGCTGCTCATGGTTGCGACATCTTCCAAATCCTCGGTCTCTGTAGTCCCTTACTGGAACTAAGCTGCAGATGGGTGACCACAGCTTGCTGGGCAGGTACAAGTAGCACGGAAACAAAAGGATAATATAACTGGGACACAATGGCAGGGAATTTACTAGAGTGAAAGGGAGGGGGTGATGACATTACACTCTTAGATCAGACAAACAAAGGAATTCGTAAATCGCTTGCATGTAGGGAAGATCATGCATTCCCAAAACATCTCTTACTTCGCAGAAGGGTTGTCTACCTCGGGCCACTAGGGTATCCAATAGTCGTGCTCTGGAGGCATCATTACCCGGGCAATGCCAAACTGCGTGATCGATGTCATCATAACCGGTTCCGCACCTACACATGTTGCTATCGACGAGGTTAATTCTGTAGAGATGTGCGTCTAGCGAGTAGTGGTTGGACATAAGTCTAGACATCACACGAATGAAACCGCGACTTACATCCAGACCTTTGAACCACGATCTCGACGAAACATTTGGAATAATGGAATGTAACCACCGCCCAAGAGAATTACTTGTCCAAGCGTTTTGCCAACTTTGAAGAGAACTCTGACGTACTAATGGGAAAATTTCATCATGTGAAATTCTTCTTTCAAAAATCTCGCCTTCTTGTGCGCCCACCTTTGCTAGAGAGTCCGCCTTCTCATTGCCTGGAATTGAGCAATGTGAGGGGACCCATACAAAGGTAATTCTAAATGATCTTTCGACCAACGCACACATCTGCTCCCTTATTTTTGAAAGAAAGTAAGATGAGTGCTTAACTGTTTTCATCGACTGGACAGCCTCAATAGAACTGAGACTATCCGAGAAGATGAAATAATGGTCTACGGGCATGTCGGAAATGATCCCCAATGCGAAATTGATTGCTGCCAGCTCAGCAACATATACGGAACAAGGTTCCTGAAGTTTCCGGAAGGCAGATGAGTATTCATTGTAAACACCGAAACCAGTGGATCCATCAATGCGCGACCCATCAGTGAAAATTCTTCTATTGCAACTGACATGTTGGTACTTTTCGATGAAAATATGTGGAATTAATATAAGTCGAAGTTGATCTGGAACTCCTTGAATAACCTGTTTCATGGAGAGATCATAGTCAATGGAGGAACTGTGATAAGGAAAGCGTACACTAGGAGGGTTATAGCATGGAAGACTAATATCGGATGACATATAGTTAATATAGATTCGTAAGAATCTTGACTGGGTACTCAATTCGAGCATTTCTTCGAAGTTTTCAATCACAAGGTTGTTACTGATTCCACACTTGATCAGTATTCTAGATGAGAGCTCCCAGATGCGGTACTGTAAGGATTTTACTCCTGCCAGAACCTCCAGGCTCATATTATACGTTGAATGCATACAGCCAAGGGCAATACGTAGACAACGATATTGAATGCGTTCCAATTTGATGAGGTGGCTCTTTCTTGCCGAGAGGAAACAAAAAGAGCCATATTCGAGAACTGAGAGAATAGTTGTTTTGTAGAGTTTAATGAGGTCTTCCGGGTGAGCACCCCACCATGTCCCGGAAATTGATCTTAGAAAATTGATCCTTTGTTGACATTTCTGTTTTAAATACGCAAAGTGATTACTCCAAGTGCATTTTGAATCAAACATGACTCCAAGGTATTTGAAGGTCAAAGATTGGGTAATGTCTCCGCTTTCTAGTAAACACTACCAATTCGGTTTTATGCGGTGAAAACTCGATCCCCAAATTTCTGGCCCAGATGGACAGATTATCTAGGGAATTTTGCAATGGTCTTTGCAAGATTTCTGCACGTGGACCTCTAAAAGAGATCACAGCATCATCTGCAAGTTGTCTTAGCGTGCATCTATTTTCCAAGCAGTTATCAATATCTTTAACATAAAAATTATAAAGCAAGGGACTTAAACATGAGCCTTGGGGTAAGCCCATGTAGCTAATTCTGGAAGTTGTCAGTTGACCCAGATTGAAGTTCATTTGTTTTTCTGACAATGAATTATACAAAAAGTTGTTTAAAATTCCTGGTAATCCACTACTGTGCAGACTATCTGCCAGTATATCTATAGAGGGACAAATTCCGTTTATTCCGAGATTTTTTATTCTTCGTACTACACACGCAGAAAAATACAGCATTTTAGAATCAAATATATGAGGGCTTTGATTCAAATAAATGATTATCGTTGAATCAAAAAAATATTTATTTGCTTTTAATACAACTCAGCGTTGATTTAAAAAAATATATATTTGAATCAACAATATTTTCATTTCATTTGAAAATAAAATCTTTCCTAAAAGGTATGATGCTGCATGTGTGTATCTTCTTCGCACCATTTTATAACACGGAAACTACAAAATGCACTCGTCGGAGGAGATAAGATTTTTATCGAGCTGTGTGGTGCAGTTATCGGTACATTTCATGGTATGTAAATTTATATTACTTGTGTTCAAAATTCATTTTTTTGGGCTTTTTTCAGCAAACCGGCACACCGTCGAAACTTTGAAATTCATCGAACGAAAGAAGGCGAAAGAGCTGATAAAGCAGCCATTTTTGGTAGAATGAAAAAATGCATGACAAACGCAAAGATTATTATTTAGGTGCAGCAATTTTATGAACATAATAAATATTGTTTAAAAACAACAATTAAACCCCTGATTAAACCTTGGTAAAGATAAACAAATTAAATAAAGAAATTCAAAGCAAACCTGAAATTAAATCCTTAAAATCAATCAGAAATACTTTTAAAAAAAATCCAATTTTATTTTGAGTCAAAGCGTTTTTGTTTCGATTTAAAAAGAAGCACGTAATTAAAGTAAAAAAAAACTATTAGATTCAAAGAACGATGTGCTAGAATCAAATAAAAGTATTTTTGAATCTACATCCAGTCGTATGGAAGCTAGATTGTAAAAACAAAAAAAAATGATTGCTTTGAAACTAATATCTTTCATATTTGATTCAAAGAAAATTTAAATTAAGCCCCGAGTCAAAAAGATTTTTCTTTGAATTTAAAGTGATGTATTTTTGAAATAAATATCTATTTCTCTGCGTGCAGTTTTGAAAAATAATGTTTAATCCAAATGAAACAATATCAACTCATGAAAATATTTTTTTGCTAAATTTCAAATTCTAAATGTACTCTAGAATTATGAAATAAAAAAAATAAAAATAAACTCAAATATGATTGGAACAAAACCTACCAAGAAATTTACTCCAAGTTGATTTCAAATTTCAAATTTTGATTATGATTTTAGTCCCCACTATCATGTATGAGTGTGCACAAAAGCAATGAATTTGTTTCCATACACGCACACCCTCAAAAATATGTGCAACAAAAACTGGTTAGCACACTCATGAATCATGTGTCACGGTTGAACTATACGACACAAAAACTGACAGCGCAACTCATTAAATTCACTCATCAAAGGCAATTGGGGAATTAAGCAACACAGCTATGGAGTAGATAGTATGCATTTTTTTAGGCAAAAGAGAGCAACAACAATGGACGAATCCAGGTTGAAAAATTCAGTGGGGTTGTGTATAACACACGACCGGTTGACGTAGAATACGTTAAATCATTTGATTAGTTTCGTTAGTTTCGTAGCGGAATATTGCAACGTAGGTACTGTCCTAATGGGAAATTATTTGGCAGCCGTGGAAAGGGACACTTGGTTTCAATATTGGTATGATAAAAGGGCAACGGCTGTGCTGGCTGTAGTGATTGTGTGTATGACCGACCAGCGAGTAATCGGTTCTGTCCCCCTAACTTTAGTTTTAAGATAACTGATGTATATAGATATGAAAACTTGGCTCTTTAATGTTGATTTGATTGAGCCTGTACGAATAAATGATTTATAAAAAAAAATTACAAATGCAAGAGAATGAATTTCAGGAAATATTTATATAAATAGGGCTGAAAATCTCGATAATAAAATCAGTTAATCATAAATTAAGAAATAAGTAGAGGAAAAATAGTTGAATCATATTCAATATACTAGTATGTATATAAAAGAAACACTTGAGAAAATAAACAGTTGGCATCAAATCGATTAGGCATCGTACTTATTCTCACTTTCAGTTTCTCAAAACTTATTTCTTCTTAGCAGTAAAACTCTTATCCAACGCGAATCGTTAACACAACAGAATAACTATTCATAACTGTACTAATTGGAATGTGCAGAGAATGTTACTTCAAATCATGTTTGAAGATCATAACGTTGTCTGTGATAGGAAATTTCTTGATACTTGCCGGAACGCAACATTCTTTAAAATTTTCCAACACCGATTGATGAATATGTACGCGAGAATATACATCTTTTATTTAACATTTTTAAATACTTGAGTAAATAAAATGGCAATTGTAAAAACATCTAGATTAGCGCAAAAATCTCAGCTCAAAATTAAATCAACCAAGAAACGATCGAATTATTAACGACCGATGTTTCAATTTTTCGTGACGGTAGCCGTTTTTTAATTACGCACAATGCTGAAGGTATGCAACGAAGAGAACATCAAAACCGCTGACTGCCAATTGGTAGGATGTTAGAGAAATTCAAATTAAACAAACTCTCTCAAAATTGGATTGGTCGTCCTGAAAAGGACGGATTTGAAATAGTCCGCATTAGAATTGAGTTTTTCTCGGTCTTTTCACGAAGCAGGTTATTTCTGCCGTGCACGTTGCGCTTTAGATAAAGATGGCTACACAGCAAAAAAAGTTGTTGAATATTATACAGAATCAGATGCACATAGGTCATTCCATCGGTTGTGTAATGTTAGTGTTCGGATTTTATTTAGAAAAAAACTTCTTCACAGCAGCCTTTTACGAGTAGCAGCTTGAAGCTGAAATGAAGTAACTTTAATTAGCAACATAGGTATAGGTTACATTTAGGGATCTTACAATTTTAGTTTCTCCTGTTCCTCTTGCTGGCAATTGGCGCAGTAAATAATAAGGCTTCCAACTAATTACTAAATATTGTTTAAGATTAATATGTGTATGGTTTTGTTAAATTAATTCAGTACTAACCTAGCTTAAATATTTCAACTAACCAATTTCAGCGTGGTTGCCGTCAGTTGTGTCTAATATTAACCAATATTGACAGTTCCCTAAATTCGCATTATTTTATTAAATTAGTGTCGTTCGAATATAAGTTTGCGGTACAAATATTGATTTACTCACTCCTGATAGTTAAGAAATAGTTCACTACTTTACATTTCAAACTTGTGACAACTTTAGATTTAAGAATAGTTGTAGAAATTAGTTTTAGAAATCAAGAGCGGAAAAACGAATTGTATCACTCGTGACTTGCCTTTTTCTATTCACTTCCATGACGTTGTCAGCTTGACAGACATCACAACCTAAGGTTAAATAGCCGGCGATCCTCCGTGGACGTCTGTATTGTTGCAGCTGCCCAGTGGTGTTGTACGCAACAAGGCTCTTATGAAGAAGCAAGAAGCGAAGCAAATTTCGACGTATGCAGTCGGAAAAGGATCAGCTGTCGGGCGAGAAGGGGCAGAGTCAGAAAGATGCGAAGATGAAGAAAATCAACCGTTGCCGGAAGAATGGACGGAAGACGAGCTAGATGCTATCCGTGATATGCTGAATCGTCGAAGACGACACAGGTCGGGTTCACCACGAGAACCTCGCAATCGAGCGAGAGGTCCAACTCAAGAACAGTTGGCCGCAAGACAAGCGGCGTCGAAGCATTTGCCTACTTTTAGGGGCGAACCAGAAGTTTGGCCTCTTTTTATCAGTTGTTATAAGTACACAACAGCTGCATGTGGCTTCACCAACACCGATAATTTGAAAAGACTCCAAGACAGTCTGCAGGGCCTGGCTAAGGAAGCCGTCCAAAGTCGCTTACTACTGCCAGATTCGGTACCCGAAGTCATCGTTGATCTACGTAAACTCTTTGGCAATCCCGAAAAGCTGCTCAAGACGCTTGTAGCAAAAGTTCGAAAGGCACAAGCACCGAGACTAGACAAACTTGAAACCTTCTTATACTTCGGAATCACCGTTAAGCAACTCTGCGACCACCTCGAGGCAGCTGGACTGCAAGATCACTTATGTAACCCCATGCTGGTACAAGAGCTGGTCAGCAAACTTCCGTCGGAGTATAAATTAGATTGGGTACGCTTTAAGCGGGGAAAAATTGGAACTCCACTCAGAATATTCACTGACTTTACCAACGAAATCGTATCAGAAGTCTCAGAGGTGACTGATTTCATCGGCGCTGACACTGCAACTGAACCTGCAAGAACTAAGTCAAAGAAGAAAGAGTATGTGCACACTCATGATGCACAAAGTTTGCGGCCAAAAGGATGGCAGTTTCCATCACAGCAGAAAGCGAGATTGCCATGCGTGGCCTGCAAGAGAACCGATCACAAGGTGAGGTTTTGCGATGACTTTGCCAAGCTTGGTTTTCAAAATCGGATGAAGCTAGTGGAGAAACACAATCTTTGTACAATATGCCTAAATGATCACGGAAAATCGCGGTGCACGTTCAACATCCGGTGCAACATCGATAACTGCAAAGGCGGACACCATCCATTACTCCATCGAGCGGAAGAAGTTGTTCAAGTTGCTCATATCGAATGCAACGCTCACCTTCGGACAAGATCTGTTATTTTTCGAATGATCCCTATCACGCTATACTACGGTATATACGCAGTTGATTCCATTGCCTTTTTGGATGAGGGTGCATCTGCTACGCTGGTGGAGAACGCTTTAGTGGACGAACTCAACGCGGAAGGTGTACCGGAGCCGTTGGTGGTAGTATGGACAGCGAACATGAAGCGGCACGAAGATCAGTCGATGCGATTGAACCTATCGATATCCGCCAGAGGAAGTTCTACTAAGCATCATCTTTCACATGCGCGTACCGTTAGAGAGCTGGTACTACCTCAACAAAGCATTCGATTCGACGAGATCGCTGAACGTTATGAGCACCTACAGAACCTACCAGTTGTAGACTATCATGGAGAAACACCGGGGGTGTTGATAGGATTGGATAATTTGCACCTCTTTGCACCTTTGGAGTCTAGAGTTGGTGCACCGGGCGAGCCGATTGCGGTCCGTTCCATTCTGGGTTGGACTGTGTATGGTTCAGATCAACAAAAGACCTCAGCGAAGGCCTTTGTCAACCACCATGGAATCGAAACCGTGAGCAATAAGGAGCTGCATGAAATGCTGGGTACACAATATGCACTGGAGGAGACCTGTACACCAATCGCACCAATCTTGGAGTCGGATGAAGATCGACGGGCCCGCCAAATTTTGCAGAATACCACAGTTCGAGTAGGAGAGCGCTTTGAGACTGGACTGATCTGGAAGTATGACAATCCTACATTTCCAGACAGCTTCCCTATGGCAACGAAGCGTCTAAAAGCGTTAGAGAGGAGACTTTCCAAAAATGCAGACTTGCGTAAAAATGTCTTTCGGCAGATGGAGGAATACCAGAATAAGGGATATTGCCATAAGGCAACGGATGCTGAGCTAGCAAACGCAGATTATTCAAAGGTCTGGTATTTACCATTGAACGTGGTTTTAAATCCCAAAAAGCCGGGAAAAGTGCGCCTGATATGGGATGCTGCGGCGACAGTTAATGGAGTGTCGTTGAACTCCTATTTGCTCAAGGGTCCCGACATGTTAGCTTCACTCCCTGCTGTTATGTGTAAGTTCCGCGAAAAGGCGATAGGTTTTGGTGGTGACGTGCGAGAAATGTACCACCAAATGCTTATCAGAGAGGTAGATAGATCAGCACAGTGGTTTCTTTTCCGTTTCGATTCGAATCAGCCGCCCGATGTATATGTGATGGACGTCGCTACGTTCGGGTCTACGTGTTCCCCATGTTCAGCACAATGTATAAAGAATCTCAACGCCCTGGAGTTTGCAGATCAGTTTCCGGAAGCATCGAAGGCAATCGTCGAGCGACATTATGTCGACGATTATTATGACAGCGTAGATACGGAAGAAGAAGCTATACAGCGGGCAAAGGAGGTTCGGTTCATCCACTCGAAGGCCGGATTTGAAATTCGGAACTGGGCGTCCAACTCCGCAGAAGTATTACGACATCTAGGTGAGTCAAGGTCAAATAAAATGATTCACCTCAATCAAGACAAGTCCGTCGATCAAGAACGCGTGCTTGGAGTAGTTTGGGACACGCAAGAAGATGTGCTCTCTTGCTCGGTTCCACCAAATAATGGGATGAGTTGTAGTAGGGCGGTTCGTCCAACCAAAAGAGAAGTTCTCAGTACGGTAATGTCTCTATTTGACCCGTTGGGTCTATTGGCACCTTTTACGGTCCAAGGGAAAATGCTAATCCAAGACCTCTGGCGTACTGGATGCAAATGGGATGAAGCTATCGATGATCAATCGATGGTCAAATGGACTCAGTGGATGGGCATGTTACCGGAAATAAAACAGGTAAAGATCCCAAGGTCTTATTTTGGGAATATCCATTCGGATCGTTTCAAACCGATCCAGCTGCACCTATTCTGTGACGCAGGTGGATCGGTTTGAAACGATCCGAATGGATATTCCCAAGCCTTTCGACGATCACCTTCGATGACGTACACCAAGTCGCCCTTCTTCAACGGTTGCGATTCTCCAAACCATTTCGTTCGCTTATTGATGGTAGGAACGTATTCGCGTATCCAGCGCTGCCACATATCATCTGCTAATTGCTGGGAACGTTTGTACGAGTCTCGAAGAGCTTGAGCGACGTTCGTGGGCTTTACACTATCCTGAGGTTCATTAGGCATCGTTCCTCGCAGGAAATGATTTGGAGTGATTGCAGCTTCAGGAGCACTTTGAGGGACGAACATCAGGGGACGACTATTTATCATATCTTCTGCCTCGGAGAGTGTGGTTAGAAGAATCTCATCGGACAGTTTGCGCCCGTCATTCAGTGCTGCCATCGCCTGCTTTACAGTACGTACCATTCTTTCCCAAACCCCACCCATATGAGGTGCGGAAGGGGGGTTGAAGTGCCAGCATGTCCTAGAGGTGGTGAACTCTTGTGCACATTCTTTATTCAGTTCCGGAATCTGTTGAAGAATTTCTTTGCTGGCTGCTTTTAAATTTGTGCCGCTACTCGTAAAAGGCTGCTGTGAAGAAGTTTTTTTCTAAATAAAATCCGAACAGTTAGATTGTCTCGACGTACACAATAAAATTATGCACTGCTTATCTATGTAATTTGGTCGATGTAAACGAGACAACGTAGCTTATCCAGACAACGTGAATCATCGCGACGTACATAGTCGCGACGTAAAACGAGCAATGTAAAACTTATAGTGTAAAGGTAATTTTCGTATATTATTAAATGAGCATGAGGAGGAGTAGCCTTACAGAAAGCGCATTTTGGTGTGCTGTCTGCGCAGGCACCATCCTCGTGTTTCTCCCCACAATTAGAGCAGCGTGCCTTATTGCTGCAATGGGAGGTCGTATGTCCTGCTTGCATTTTTCGCAGATCATGACCCGAGGTACAAACAACCGCACAGATAGTCGAAGTTTTCCCAACTCGACGTATTGAGGGAGGGCTGAACCAGAAAAATTCACACGAAACGAGTCTGACGGTGTAAACTTCTTTTCACCCTTAGTGATCGATACTGTGCCTAGTTTTCGCACACCAAGTATCTTGACTGAAGGAAGCAGAGGGTTCTTAAAGCGACCAACCCCCTGCTTCAACAGGATCTCATGGGTCAAGCTCGCTTCGGTGACCACCCCTTCAATCTCAATACCTCGAGCTGGGATGTACACTAAATACTCCAGTGTAAAAAACTGAGAGACAGCAATTTCGTTAGCTTGTTTAAGGTTGGACACAAGAACTTTTAGGTTATTGGGTCACGGCCGAAAATCGTTTCGTCAGATCGTTTGAAATCTGGTAAATGTTGAGAGGTTTCGTTTTGGGCCGAAAATAGACAACCCAAGGACCAGCTGAACTATCTGGATAAGCACGCGATCGGGTAACTTTAAGAGCTACCCCATCATTTTGCGCCATAGATGATTCATCTTCCGATAAATCATCCATGGCTCGCTTGTGGGAGCTTATGACGCTCAACCACGAACGCAATTATCTACAATCAATAACAGATAAACAAACTAAACCTAAGCACACTCTCTCACACGCTCTCACACACTCTCACACACTCTCACACACTCTCACTCACTGTCACACACAATACAAAACAATATATTCAGAAGAAAGAGAACAAAAGCTTATCTTATATATTATGGGTTCAGTTGAAAACCGAATTTATCGACTCGTGACAATCGTATTTACTCTCGTTCTGTGCGTTAAACCTAATGTCGGAAGTAGTGCGCTGTATGGCGCATCAGATGTGCCATACAGCGCACTACTTCCGACATTAGGTATAACGTTCAGAACGAGAGTAAAATCAATTGTCGCGAGTCGATAAATTCGGTTTTCAACTGAACCCATAATATATCACTGATCTGCTGCTGCCGGGCGACGAATGTGCTGCTGTCGAACGACGATCGTTGGCCGCGTGTGCCGGCTAGACGTTGAGCTGAACGATGATGATACTGGTCGGTGGTGGTTAGCAGATGATCGACTGCACGCTACACACGATGGACTGCTGGTGTGCGTGCC
This sequence comes from Aedes koreicus, assembly GCA_024533555.2. NCBI lineage: Eukaryota > Metazoa > Arthropoda > Insecta > Diptera > Culicidae > Aedes > Aedes koreicus. Next base: position 185,323 of record JAHHFK020000999.1, on the reverse strand, counting down.
GTATAGATGTGGAGCAATATGGCTTTTAGGTCGTGGCAATATCGCTAATTGCAATTAATGACGTTGTTGCACTGTTTAACACTCATCGTTTTCTACTTCAGAAAACTAAGACTCGATTTCACTCGCGATTCAGAGAAAAAAAAATTAGAGCTGAAGGCTTGAAACAACTTGTGAAAAGCTTCCAAAGCAACGGAGAGCTGACCGAACGAACTGTTCCGTTCGTTTGTTCACTGGGCAATGAAGAAAACAGTGTTGCCGCATATGAAAAAAAAAACAAGAAAAAATCTGGCAGTATTGCGAGATTTAATATTACGTAACAGCTAAATGCGTAAAAGCATCAAAATCGTGTTATATTTAACATTTTTTGCGGAGTCCTTTATGTGCATTGGTTTTTGTGTAATATTTATGTTTTTGATATGTGATTATTACATTCATGCAACTAATAATTTTGTTCTGATGTAATTTGAAGAGCGATGTAATATTCCTTCAAGTGGATGTTATTGTGCATCGTATTTCCTTGATTTCATCTGTTTTTTTATACGTTAGCATCAATTACGTTGATGTATATTACATTATTTTTTTTGCTGTGTGGAAGAAAAATCCAAAACTACTCAATAAAGACATTTTCAGAAAAATAAAAATAAAATTTAAATAATGCCCCTATTGTGCAGTTTTGGATTTTTCTTACATCATACAACAAAACGCTTTTAATTAAAATTTCATTTGAATTTTCGAGAAGCATTTTAAAATTTTCGTCCTATGCTTTAACATGGGAGCTGTCAGATTTATCACCACTCGGTGTCTTCTTCTTTTTTTAAGTTGGATTCCTCTATACTCTGAGAAAAATTTCATCGTTGTACCGACAATTAAATCATGGTCAGGATGACTATCGCATATAATGGTTTCAATAACCATGGAAATGGTCGAATTCACCACGTTCATGGCATTTTTGACTATGATCATGGTAACAAGGACTATTCCAAAATTATGGAAAATGTTGCATCAACTATTTTTAATGGTAGTTTTGACCATGATCATAGTCGGTTCAAAATCACTATACTGCAATAGTCATCCTAACCCCCAATAACGGTAAAATTGACCATCAAATTCCTCTCTGTGTAGATACACGTTTTACCCATTAAATGAGTTAACCCACTTAAGTTCGAAATGGGTGATATTTTACTCATTAATGGGTACTGGCCGGTTTCAGTGTAGAGATAGAGCTGCTGTCAAAACAAAAATTCCGTAACCGCATTGTTTTGCTTTGCTCTACGTGATTAGTTCTCATTTGGCGCAGTTCGGAAACACGTGAAATTTTAAATTCTGCTTGGTCGGATTCATAATTCTCTAAAGTCAAAATGGTCAAGAAAAAGATAGATAACCGGATTCGTGTGATGATAGAAAACGGTGTAAAGCTGGGCCACCGCTCAATGTTTGTTGTGGTTGGTGATAAGGGACGGGATCAAGTGCCCATCCTTTACGACATGCTGACAAAAGCATCGGTTAGAACACGCCCTACCGTGCTGTGGTGTTATAAAAACAAGGATGAAGCAATATCTAAGTAAGGATCTTGTTTACTCGTTAACTAGTTTTGTATTCAATTACTATTACTTCCTTTACTACAGCCACGGAAAAAAGCGTGCGAAAAAGATCCAAGCCGGTAAGATTGACATCAACGAATCGGATTTGTTCGATACTTTTCGGGTATCGACAACAATCCACGGAAGGTATTACAAAGACACACATACGATTCTCGGCAAAACCTATGGAGTCTGTGTGTTACAAGATTTTGAAGCACTCACACCGAATCTACTAGCTAGAACGATCGAGACAGTCGAGGGAGGCGGATTGATCATTCTACTGTTGAAAACCATTAGTTCCTTAAAGCAGCTCTATACGATGAGCATGGATGTACACAAGCGATACCGAACGGAGGCCCATCAAGATGTTACTTGTCGATTCAATGAACGTTTGATTCTTTCCTTAGCCGACTGTTCACGCTGTTTGTTGGTTAATGATGATTTGACTGTGCTGCCTTTGTCTTCAAAAACTGCCGAGGTTAAGCCCGTAGAAATCAGTGCGGTACGTAAAAGTGCTAACGACGAATTGCTTGAAGAACTGAAGGAGAGCCTTTCTGATGCGCCTCCTGCAGGTCCACTCGTAAACCTCTGCAAAACGCATGATCAGGCAAAAGCTGTAGCTCAATTCATCGATGCTCTTGCTGAAAAGCAGCTTAAACCACCGACGTCGTTGACCGCTGGAAGAGGTCGTGGCAAATCAGCTGCTATGGGCTTGGCCATTTCCGCAGCTATAGCCTTTGGATACGTGAACGTATATGTCACTTCACCTTCGCCTGAAAATTTAGTAACATTATTTGAGTTTATCATGAAAGGGTTTGACGCTCTAGAATACCAGGAACACACAGACTATACCATTATCAGATCTACCAATCCAGATTTTAACAAGGCTATCATCCGCATAAACGTAACCCGAAATAATCGCCAAACAATTCAGTACATTTCTCCGTCAGACGCGCACTTATTGAACGCTGCTGATTTGTTGATCATCGATGAAGCAGCAGCAATTCCACTTCCGCTAGTAAAGGCTATGCTTGGACCGTATCTGGTTTTCATGGCTTCTACTATTAACGGGTACGAAGGTACCGGACGCTCATTAAGCTTGAAATTGCTCTCACAGATCCAGAAAGACAATAATGCTCCTCCACCGGTAAGATTGCTAATCACGTGTTAAAGCGCCATTTGTAAGATTCTCATTTTGCAGATAAAATTGGAAGAATCAATTCGTTACAGCCCGCATGATGCCGTAGAATCCTGGCTAACCGCTCTGCTCTGCCTTGACGCGACCGTCGTCCCAAATCTGAATTCTGGTTGCCCTACACCGGACGCCTGCGATTTATATTACATCGATCGTGACGCATTGTTCTCATACCATCGTGCAGCCGAGGCGTTCCTTCAGCGTGTGGTTTCCATTTGCGTTTCATCGCACTACAAAAATAGCCCCAACGATTTACAAATGATGAGTGATGCTCCGGCACACCATTTGTTCTGCCTACTTGGGCCGATTACTAAGAAAGATCAGCTGCCAGAGATTCTAGTAGTGATTCAGGTATGCCTGGAAGGGCAGATATCGTCGCAGTCGGTTAAAAATTCCTTGGCACGTGGCATGAAGAGCGCCGGCGATCTTATTCCTTGGAACATAGCTGAACAGTATGGCGATCAGCAGTTTCCTAAGTTATGCGGTGCTAGGATTGTACGAATAGCAACACATCCGAATTATCAAAGGGTAGGTAGAATGTTTCTTTATATGTTCTTCTTTTGACATAGTTGTTGTTTTTGCGATAATTAATTAAACAATGGTCACTCAAAGATTCAATTAAAATGCTACAGTTTTGTTTTAAAAGATGTATCGAGTACTTTGCAATCGTATGGGACGCTTCATTTAGATACAATTTTGTTTGTCGAGTTCCACTTGGTTTGTCGAGTGTGTTGGTTTGATGACCGTAAACTAAATCCATCACAGAGATATTGGAGTAGCTGGTTCAGGTCCAGTAAAATCTAGATCTATCGATTCTTGGAGGAGTTTTCTTCGAACGACCAGATTGCTACATTGGCAAAAAAACAACAATTTTTTGCAACAGTATCTTTGCTTAGTTGCAGCATATAAGTAATTTCATTGGAAAAAGTGAACTGGAAATAATTAAAATGCTGAAATAATCAAAATAGCGATAAAACAGTAATTTCTATTGTTAACATTTGATAAAACGACAGGTAGAATGTTTTAAAAGTTAAATTACAATAAGGTAGATTGGGGTGGATATACTTAAGGTCTGTATCCACATTAATCCGGACACCTTCAAATCATTGTAACTTTTGAAATATTGCACGTAGGAATGAAAAATTTTACTGTGGTATAGCTGAGAGTCTATGATGAAAAAAACTATGATTGATGTTTACATTTCATGTTTAGTATTCAAGATGCAGACGAAAGAAAAACAAGTGCGCGAGCGAATTTTGTACAGGCGTACGGCAAATCCTGACTTGTCAATACGGGACCTTGCAAAAACATTGGATTTGCCTAAATCCACTGTTCACGATGTGCTCAAATCATTTTCGGAACGTTTGACGGTGGAGAGGAAACCGAGAAGTGACAAAAACATTGGACGCGCTGATCCTGTCATGGACCGAAAGGTGAAAAGGATATTAACGAAAACGCAAATCTCTCCATTCGAACGGTGGCTCGTAAAATAGGGATGTCGCCTGGTTTTGTCCAAAAATCAAAACAACGTTTGGGACTTAAGTCGTATAAAGTAAAAACAGTTCCAAATCGCAACGACAAACAGAACTTGGCAGCAAAATCACGGGCTCGAAGTTTGTACTGCGAATATTTGACGACGTTTTCATGCGTTGTTATGGACGATGAAACTTATGTCCTGGAGGATTTCAAGCAGCTTCCAGGGCTGGCTTTTTATTCTGCTATGGCCAGAAATGCTACAGCTGAGCATTTCAAAACGAAGAAGGCATCGACATTTCCCAAAAAATACCTTTTGTGGCAAGCAATTTGCACGTGTGGCAAAAAGAGTAAATCTTTCGTCACTACAGGCACAATCAACAAAGATTGCTACCCTTCATCAAAAGTCACAAAGAAAAACCTTTGTTCTGGCTCGATTTGGCATCATGCCACTATGCTAAAACGGTGATGGAGTAGTACCAAGCAAATCAAGTGAACATTGCACCAAAAACCTCAAACCCGCCAAATTGCCCAGAGCAACGACCAATCGAGAGATATTGGGCACTGATGAAGCGGAAGCTTTCTGGAAAAAGAAGCAAGTAATCAAAGACATCAAACGTTTCCAGCAAATTTGGACAAAGGCGGCTTCTACGATTTCTGAAGAGTCTGTACAAACCCTAATGGACGGAGTTAGCGCAAAGTTCGAAAATTTTATGCAAATACCGAATAACTATGTTTTGTCTTCACGAATTGTTAAAACACATCCCATGAATCTGAAATAAACAACTACGACGGAAATATAATGCGAAATTTATGTTTTATTCATGTTTTGAGGTGTCCGGATTATTGCGGATACAGACCTTATTTTGCCAGATACACGACACAATAATCAATACCCTACACTGAGGCAAAAGAACTTAAGAATTTCATAAGACACGACTTATGAAATAGGATGATTTTTATTTTATAAGCTGCTTATGAATTGCATAACCATCAATTATGCATTTCATAAGCGCTACTTATGATTTCCAGAGCGTCGTTGAAGTCATCATTTTCAGTCAAAAATCAGTTCGACAAAATGGCGGACCTTGTAAGCTTCGTATTAAACGAACAGCATTTTATCGCAGATTTGAGATCGGAGTTACCGGTTGTGTGCATTGCACTGTTTCCGCAGATAAACTTACGTTCAGTCGATTTGCTAACGCTGAATAAAAGTTCTTTTTGTGCACTGTTTGCTAATTATTCGCTTCCGTTTAAAACGAATCAAAATTCGGGCTGGATTGTAGATTGGCGGCAGATAAATGTAATTATTTTTCATCTAATTATTATTACTTCACGCCTCTATATGCCATTTCAATTGATTTCCTTCAAAACGCCTTGAAATTTGCTTGCTGGGGAAAGACAGCTTCCAGATTCGACTGGACGTGATCAGGCCATGAAAGAAACAGCAGAAAATCGGAAACCCAATCGATGTAAGTTTTTGTTTTCTTTTTCCCCTGTATAACGTAAAAAGTTCAATGTTTTATTTTAACAGGATATCCATTCGTATAACCATGAAATTCAAGCAGGTCATCCTTTCGCCAAAGATGACAGCAGCAGCCAAGTAAACAAAATAAATAAACCTATGCTGTAAATTCTTTAAAACCTATTTTCATACAATAAAAAAAAAATGAAGAGTTCCAAATGATTAAATATTTTACCAACAAGGACATCTTAATTTATCAAACTTCGTCCATTATTTAAAAGGTGAATAAATATTGATAAATTAATGATTTTTGTGATAAAAACATTTACATTTAAACTGTGAGATTCATATATCATGCTTATGAAATTCACAACAAGTTTGCAATGAAATTCATAACTAAGCATTATGATTTTCATTAGTAAATGCTTGTGTCATTCATAACACCTGATTATGGTTTTCATACGGCAACTAATAAAAATCTCAAGTAAAAATATCTACACATTCCCCTTCCCAATCATAGGTTAAACTAATGATTTTCATAACAGATTCTTTTGTCGCATGTCGGTATGAATTATAGAATTCTTATAGAATTCTTAAGTTCTTTTGCCTCAGTGTATAGCTGCCCTTCGCTTCTTGAGGAATATTTTGTGGCATTGTTTCACAATAAGAGCATTATAAAAATATTAGCTGCTGACTTCTAATGTAATACTTTTTAATCTAGCGGTACTATGATTTTGACTTTCCTCTTGAAAAAGTTCATCCAAAAAAATATACATTTAGGCTATAAACGATGCATTTATATGTAGGTACAATTTGTGGCTAAATAGTTTGCCTAAAATATTAGAAATATTATTGAAAGTCTTTACAAGCAGTTCAACGAATAATTCTTCATGGTACGTGTGCTCCTCGAGGTGTGTTAACGTAATTGTCATGTAATGCTTTTCTTGAAGCCCAGAAACCCAGTACTCTTTGATTATAGAAGTTAATCCGTCCGGGGGAACGAGCAAAGTGGACTGTAACACTTTTTCTTAAGTAGGCCAAAGCTAGAGAATAAGGATCCTCGCTGGGTGCTTTGCCTTCGGTGGACACTCCGCCAGTGGAGTGGAAACACGAGCTAGAGTAGTTCGGACTACTCGTTGGATACTCGTTTTTCTTGAAGCCGTGTCACGTTACGACTTCTGAACTTAATACTACAGACTTGGGACTGTTGCTGTGAATAAATAAGGCAAAATTTACTATTGAACACTATTTATTTAGAACTTTTACTCTTGCGTCTACACACGTTGGAATCTAATTTCGTTCTGATCTCATGGACTGTAAACGGAATGTACGTTTGGTTGCCTTCGCAAACCAGGTACAATTTTTGTTGCGCACTTTGCTTTGCACATGAGGAGTATATAGGAGTATAAAAAGGGTTGGAGCTAAATGGCCTTCAATATTACTTGCGTATGTATATACAAGGTAGCAAGGCAAAGGAAGACACAAACAAATGTGCAAGCCTAGCATGACTTCTTCCGGTACGGAACAGAAGTGAACTACCACAAGTCATCCATGCACTTAACTGCATACCCAGTAAACCAGTTTACACGAATATCCCAAAATGCAAGCGCGATATACATGTATATATCCCCTGTGGTTAAATCGTATATGATGCCATAAAACTCCTTGTACGTGTAAAAGTGGAGGCGATATAACTGCATTGAATAAAATTTAGATATCGATAACGATTTAAAATTTAAATATATACGACTTGATAGACATTCTTACGATCAAATTCGTTACGAGTCCAATGTTTGTGCATTGTTACGATGCTTTTTATTAAACTCTACGACTTTATAACCATACATTTGCCGCTAAACAAAAGTATGAGTACAAGTTTTTTTTATATAAACACAATAGTAATTGAATTCATATACGACCAATTTCATGCTTACATACCGATTTGGATTGGTATTTTATACGTCTTGATCTAAACATTTCAGAAAAATTAAAAACAAGGCTACATGTTATTGCATCCTTATTAAAGCATAGTGAAGCAGCCAAATTCTTGTTCCCAATGATTGATCTGATTTTTTTTAATACTTTTTTCCATATAACTTAACCACTTTCACTTAGTCTCGAGTCGAGCATTCTTATGTCGGTAAACGTCATCCAGTGCACTGCACTACATCCTAGATATGAAATATACTGATATTTGGCAATCACCTTTTACATTCATCGTATAGAAGGCCAAGATAAATCGTTTGATTTGTTGTATAAAATAGATTTTGTTATACGATTTAAAATAAAATCATATGCGGAAAACTTCATTACTTTGTGCGATTTAACTTGTAAACATACACGATATTCTCCCCGTATGCCGACATTGTTGTTTTCATTGGTTTCACGCGTTCATCCGTTCAACCGTTCATCTAAACATTAAGTGTATCCAAGTGTCCGATAAATTATCGATAAGTTAGCACCAAGAAGTAAGTATCTAAGTACAAATAAATGTATTGCTAATTGAATTACAATAACACATAAATTTCTGCCAAGATGTTTATGCCAAGTTCTATGAGAGGCAACAGCTATGTGTACTAGCGGTTTCAGCTTCTTGGGTGCGCGATGGTTATTTAATCTGGCCAAAATTGACGAATGAAAAGATAGATAAGTTTCTAGGATTGGCAAAAGCTCGTCTATAAATGGAGTAATATGTTCGACGACTTTACATTACACACTATTTAAAATATACATAAAATGATTTGGCTCATACATACGATGCAAATTTTATTATTATTATAATTTAAATCGTAAAGCATGTTTTGCGTTGCCACTTTGTACGATGTGTTCCATATATAGTACATATATTTAAACATAATTTGATAATGTACGTATATTCATAGATGCATGGAATATATACGACTTTTCAAATTCATAATCCGGGGGTTTTCACATCATTATGCGAGTTTAAATGAACTACCGTAATAAGTACTGAAAAAATGCATTCTTTGCGATAAATTGTGCATATCGACCATACATAGCATATAGTTATATATGACGGTGATTTCAACTCACATTTTATACGATATTATCTGTGACATCTTATACGACTTCTGGTTGTCTGGGTAGGCACCCAAACATACCACACATTGAGATGACGAAGATCATAGTTTAGCTAATTGCCATGAATAACTATACTTGATCATTAAAAAAATGTGAATGATTATGTTCTATTTCAAGAGTGATTATTGTGCGCATCTCTAGGGGCTTCGTGTAGTTATGAGTTTATTTGATCCATTAATATCAGCGTCTTCTTGATATACGGGCGAACATTGATACAGGGTATTTGGGCGTCAGGAGTAGATTGGGGTGAACCGATAAACAGTAAGGGAACATCCATTTATTATGTCATGCAGAAAAATGACTTTTAAGACCCCCCACCCCCTTGTCAGGTTTTTTGTATGAACCTAAAATTTGTTTTGTATGATGATGAGTTCTGAAGGGATGGTTGAAGGAATATCCGCCGGAGATCTCACGGCGGTCTAAGTGGTTCAAGAATTTGCACGATATCGAGGAGGGGGATGGGATACGTAGTAGATGGAGCAGTAAGGAGCCAATGGATAAGAGGACGAGTGGAGCAAGTAGCAGGTGGTGCAGATGGTCTTGTCCTACAAACGTGGGGCGTACGAGAGGTGGAGTTTTAGGATGGCCTGTAGTCAAACTGGCGGTGTTCAATGGTGACAATGGTGATCCTGTACTAGGAGAGTGCGCATTGTGGACGGGATGCGCGTGTCTGTCGGGATAGGCGATGGGGGTTGCTAGTCCTTCTTCTTATTTTATCGTTACCTTTCCATGTAGTTTATAGCATGTATCCTCGATACCAGACAATAAATAAGTAGAAAAAAAAACTAGATAGGAAATAGAACTGTTCTTTTCCAAGTGTCAGATTAGTTAGTCAGTGATTTGAAATATTGTTAAATTTGGGATGGGGATGGTAACTAGATCCAAAGCCAGCGAGTAGGCTAGAGTTTAAAATGTTGTTGTCTAATTTCCAGGAATCCAGTATTTTTTTTTTAAATCCTTTTTGATTCAAACATCATTACTTCTGGTTCATGCTGTTCAAGTTTTGTTAGGTTAGGAATTCGGAATTCTTAGTCAGAGAAACTCAAATATCGTCGTGAAAATATCACCAATAATCTCTCACTTACGCCCTGCATGCCATGAAATACTAACACCTTCTTCTCTCTTCTTTTCTTATTGACTTCATCATCGAGAACGACTGTGAAATGGATCGATTGAAGTGTGAAAGATCTGCTCAGCCCTAGGCTACATGCGGTTTTGACAAGGAAGTGATCATTTCAAGAAAAAGTACCTGTGGAGCATCCTTGAAAAAATCAAAGACAGCACACAAAGATAAGTATATGCGAAATCAAAACTGTCAAACTATCAAAAACATTCATCTTACTTAAGATGAAAAAGTTATATTACAGTCACTACTAGTTTCAAATCACAAACAAATTAAACATTTCAGATATTTTGTAGCAACGCGGCCATCTCAATCAAAAACACTACAAACCCCTTACCCCAACCTAATCCTTATCACCTCCCATGGCGTTCAAGTAGTCCGCATAGACCAGCTCGCCATTATCCCTCCCTAACCCTCGGCTTTGGATTGACTTGCGCTCACATTTTGACTTTTGTACCATTCTAAAGTGTCCTTTGCGTAATGACATGACGCCAAATCAGGCCAAAACACAACTTGACCTTCGTGCTGCCTGATCATCGGCAATAATCGCTTCTGGAGACATTCCTTACCGTATTTCTGAGTGTTCATCGTCTCCGTTGTGATGTACGGTCTAGATGTTTTACCACACTCGCATATTGCCTGCCAAACCATAACCTTCTTACCGAATTTTTCGGTAAAAAATGCCTTCTCCGTTTCGGGGATGTCTTTGTCTTCGCTTACAGTATAGAATTGTGGTCCGGGAAGCGTTTTGTAATCTAGTTTCACATACGTTTCATCGTCCATTATTATACACCCAGAATTTCTACACAATAACGAATCGTAGAGTTTGCGGGCCCGTGGTTTCACGGACGCGGCCTATTTTGGGTTCCCTTTGGGTTTTTTCTGCTTCCGGTATGTTTTTATCCCAAGTCTTTCTTTGGCACGCATGACGTTCTCGACGAGTTTTTTCGCAACATCCCGAACGGAAGTCGCTGGTTTTCGCTTGTAGGCATCCCTGATCTTTTTATCGATATCCGGAGTAACAGGACCGGATTTCCGACCACTCTTCGGCGCATCTTCAAACGTACACTGTTCTCTATATTTTCGAATCGCAGATCGTACCGCTCCGACGCTTACACCCTCTTCCTTGGCCAATTTTCTCAAGGAGTGTCCGCTCACAGTGCACCATTTGTGCACGATACTTTTCCGTTGTTCCGGAGTAAGACCGCGCATTTTGATAGGTAACACCAAACTGAGCACTTTTTTGATGCTATGTCATTCAGAAATGTGCAAACAAAAGGACGCAGCCAAAACATGTTGAAATATTTCATTATATTCAAAGTGACCGATAAAATAAGGTGTGCTTATACTTTCTGGAACGTTGAGTGCCCATTTATTTTATAGGATAGTTAATTCCTCGGGACTTGTTTTTCTGGGAAACTACACCTTGCAAATGGTATCTGGTTCGTTTTTAAGCGATATTTTTTTCACATGTTTCTATTCCAGATGGGCTACGGGAAAAGAGCGTTGAAACAGCTGAAACACTATTATGAAGGCAACCTTAAGTCCCTAATAAATGACCAGGAAGACCATAACGATGAAGACAACGGAATCCAGACAATTGATGACGAAGATGTAGGTCTGTTGAAAGAAGTAATTGAGCCCCGGAAAACAGCTCCCACATTGCTGAAGCGCTTATCAGAGCGTCGACCTGAGCATCTTGATTATTTGGGAACATCATTCGGTTTGACAAACGATTTATTGAGATTCTGGAAGAGTCAAAAATTTGTTCCAGTGTATTTGAGTCAAAAGGAAAACGACCTTACGGGGGAACATTCATGCATCATGCTTTTGCCTATCAGCACTAGTCTGGATAAATTGACAACCGATGATTGGTTGAAGGACTATTTTATAGATTTTCGTAGACGTGTCCTGAAGCTCTTAGGAAAGGCGTTCAATAAATTCAACACGGGCATGGCCCTTTCGCTGCTCGATAATCGTGCAATAAAAATCGAAGGACGAGGTAAGATTACTCATGAACAATAACATACTTTTTTCATCGAAATAGGCTTGTAGGCGGATTTTATTATAGACTATATTTTAACGCCATATCAGTTGACTTGATATACTTTAAGTTTGACGCTCTTTAAGGATTAGTGAGAAATGCTAGTTTTTTAGATATTGTAATGTAAACAATATTGCAGTATACATTATTAGGATAAAGACATAATTTGGTTTGTAGGCCCACCATGTTTCGTAAATATGTTGAAAATTGTTATCGATGTTTAATACCATCAGTCAGAATATTGCATGTTTTTGTCGCGAAATACCGTCTTGTTGTCATGCTTATATTCTCGTGCATAAATGTATTATTTTGATAAACTAAAATAAATTCAACCATTACTTTGCAGAATTGACTCAAAACACAATTGATGAATATTTTCTTCCGCACGACGTCCAAAGACTGGAAATGTACGCCAGGAACCAGGTTGAGTACAAGCTGATCATGGACCTAACGTCGGACTTGGCGCTTCTGTATTTTCAATCTAAAATGGCGAGTGCCCAAATTGATTCGCTCCAGAAGGCGATTCTTCTGGGTACGGGCTTACAGCACAAGACAATAGAGCGCCTCTCTGAAGAATTCAACATGCCAAACAATCAAGTGCTAGCGAAGTTTTACGATTGTATAAAAAAACTAACAAAATACGTAGACACCGTACTAGAACGAACCATTGAAAGTACAATGGTAAGCGAGGGTGCATTGGATACAGGAGAAAAGCTTACGGCTCTTGATAGATCCATCAACGATGATCTATCGGAGGATGTCCAAAAGCTCGAGAAGCAACAAAAGAAAGAACTTGCTCGATTAAAAAAAGAAAACCTGGACCAATATGTTATCAAGGGAACGGAGGAAGAATGGAAAAACACATTGGCGAAACATAAGTCCACTATTGTGTCAATTAAGAGGTAAATGTTTGAGATACAAATAATCGATGTAACTTTAAAATAATTTTTTTTTATACTTAGCGGCGAGAAACGTCTCGGAGAAGGCAAAGAACTATCATTTGAGGATAGTGAAAATTCCTTCAAAAAGAAGAAAACTAAACAAGGTTTCAAAAATAAACAGAAATTTAGGAAAAGTAAGTAACTCTGAAACAGAATCAACGCAAAGATTAATGCATTGTATTGTTTTAAATGTGGTACAATAAAAACAGTCTGTTATGGATAACGATTAAATTTATACTTCCGAAATAGAGTTCCATTGTGAAGCTGAAATGTTTAGTTTCAGAGGATTTTGTCTTCTATTATTCATTCGTTTTCGAAAGCATCTATTCTCTATCTCTTAATACAACCAAAACGTAGTCTTCCGGATACTTTTATCTCGAAATCCTCGTGAATCCAAGATTTAGATTTCTTCAAATAAAAGTGCAATGATAAACTCCATGCGCCGCAATCGTTTCTTCATATTTTGCTTCCATCAGGTGGCTATCAGTCATAGGCTGTTTCGCCACCGTAGGCAGGCACCACTACCCTACAAATCGCACTTATTAACACATAAGGTGGAATCAACGTGAACAGATATTTTCTCGCTTCAGGAAAAACCCAACGACCACTGCTGAAATTTCAATTTGTTTATTTATTATGGCAGACTTTAGTTGTATTTATGAAAATTTGTAGGTAAAAGCTTTTTTGGCCATTTGGGCTTTAAAACATTATATTAAAAAAACATGTACAATTCTAATAAAGATACAAAAACTTTCACAACACATTCAAAATAATTCAAAACAGTGTCGAAAAAAAAATTAAAACTAATAATTTAGTCAGATCGAAAACAAAAAGTTTGAGGGTGCTCCGAGCCACAACCGCATTCGTGACGTATTATTATAATAAATTATTAACAAACCACGCGCTGATCGCAGCAAGCCGTACTTTGAAACTGACGTGCTTTGTTTTTGCTGCGTCGTTTTCGCGAAAAAAAAAATCAAATAATACTTCGTAATTCATCTTAAACAAACAGTGAAATCATAAAACCTCCGCTTTGTGTAAGACGTAATCGATTTCCTCCCAAAATGTGTGATGGTCGGTATTATTTCCCCGTTTTTGTTTTTGTTTTTTTGTGCTTCGCCCCCGCACCCGCAGGAAAAGTTAAAAGCTTAGTTTTGTTTCTTAGTGCTATTAGCATTGTGCCACAGGTCACAAATTATTAAATTAGAGTATGTTTCCGCTTTGTCGCGAGTGAATTGATGATTATTAGCAGTTTTGAAGTTGATATAGAGTGTGGAGAAAAAAAAAGAAAACCAGTGCAATGCAGAAAACGGCCATTTGCTGGTCAGAAGCAATAAACGAAGCCAACGAGCATGCGCGCGTGAGTGACTGGCATATAATTTCAGATGTACTCACCACGTGGTGTACAGAGCGAGAGCTATGAAGTTTTTTTTCTTTCGTTGCACAATGATTGTGATTTTTCAAGTTAAATTTCTCCTCGAAAGTGTTTTTTTTGCCTGTAATTTTCATTGTATTGCATTTGTGCGCGAAGTATTAATTGTATTCGGGCTGTTCCATTCGAAAAGGATGATGTGAAAATATTTGCCGAACAGCGGAGTGCTACTTCTGTAGATACATAAACGCATCCTTAAGCATCACAGGGAAGCCGTCCAAATGAAGACTGTACATAAGCAAAAATTTCCGGTGAGATCTATCTGATTATAACTAAATTTGAACGATACTGCTAAATACGTGCCATTCTCAAAACAAAATGATTTGGTGATGGAAGTGCATGCACAGTCCTATATCCATTAGATGTTTGTACTGTGTTTATGCGGGGCTTGTTGTAAGTGAAAGTGACCTCGGAATGGACGTGAGTAACCAGGCATTCTGAAATGGGCCACTGGGCTATCACCTTCCAACTCCCGGTCTAAAAAGGTTTGTCGAGCCGACAACAGTTCGTTTTACTGCAAACATTTTTCTTCCAAAAAAAAAAAAAACTGCCGGACGGTGGGCGTTGGATTGTACATACAAACACAAATTATTGACAAACCTCGCACTTAGTATCTTTAGGACGTACCTGCGCATCATGCGCAGTTACGTCCTAAAGATACGAAGTGCGACGTAACTGCGCATCATGCGAAACCCAAGCAGCAACACAAACGACGCGAACCAATCACTTCTACTACCGTCCATAAGCCTGTCCAACAATCAGCAACCGAAAAATCACAGCGCGCGGAACACTGTATCTACTTAAGCAGCACTCTTTATTTGTTTCAAATTTATTCATATTTACATTTCATGTTAATCTAGGTGCTCCAGCTACTACCGTAACGTATCAACCTTAATTGTTAAAATATGTACCTAATTTTGTTTACATTGTTCATGCCTTAGCAGTTCAGTATTTTAAACAGGTTTTTATTCCTGCGTGTCAGTATAACAATAATAATCTTAAAACTAAAAACAAACTAAAATTAATCTTAACTAAGCATAAAGGGAATTAATCATTGCAATAGAAGATTGCAACGATTTTTGTCTGAAATCATTAATTATTTTGTTGGACATTTGTTCTAAAGTCTCAACATTCGAAATTCTATGTACTTCGTTAGTACTGTACCAAGAAGGCAGTTTCAAAATCATCTTCAGAACTTTGTTCTGAATCCTTTGAAGTATTTTTTTAGCAACAACACAACAACTAGACCATATTGGAACAGCATAAAGCATGGCCGGTCTAAAAATTTGTTTAAATATTAGTAGTTTGTTCTTCAGACAAAGTTTGGATTTTCTGTTTATAAGAGGATATAAACATTTTATATATTTATTACATTTGGCTTGAATGCCTTCAATGTGATTTTTAAAATTTTATTTTTGATCAAGTAATAGACCAAGGTATTTCACTTCGCTTGACCAGGAAATTGGAATACCGCTCATAATAACGATGTGACTACTACTAGGTTTCAAAAAAGAAGCTCTAGGTTTATGTGGGAATATTATTAGTTGAGTTTCGGAAGCGTTGGGAGAAATCTTCCATTTCTGTAAATAAGAAGAGAAAATGTCCAAACTTTTCTGCAGTCTCCTGCAAATGACACGAAGACTTCTTCCTTTAGCGGAGATGCCTGTGTCATCAGCAAACAAGGATTTCTGACAACCCTGAGGCAAATCAGGGAGGTCGGAAGTAAAAATGTTATATAGTATCGGCCCAAGAATGCTACCCTGAGGAACTCCAGCTCTAACAGGTAGTCGATCAGATTTGGAATTCTGATAATTTACCTGCAGAGTTCTGTCAGTTAAATAATTTTGAATTAATTTTATAATATAGAGCGAAAAATTAAAGTTTCTCAATTTAGCAATCAAACCTTCATGCCAAACACTGTCGAATGCTTTTTCTATGTCTAGAAGAGCAACTCCAGTTGAGCAGCCTTCAGATTTGTTTGAACGAATTAAATTAGTAACTCTCAAAAGTTGATGAGTAGTTGAATGGCCATGGCGAAATCCAAATTGCTCATCTGCAAAAATTGAGTTTGTATTGATGTGAAGCATCATTCTATTCAAAATTAGCTTTTCAAAAAGTTTACTGATTGAAGGAAGTAAACTTATTGGTCTGTAGCTAGAAGCTTCAGCTGGATCTTTCTCGGGCTTCAAAATTGGAACAACTTTGGCATTTTTCCATTTGCCAGGAAAGTATGACAAATGAAAACATTTATTAAATAATTTTACCATGAAAGACAAGCTACTCACTGGGAGTTTTTTGATGAGTATATAGAAAATTCCATCATCACCTGGAGCCTTAATATTTTTTAACTTTTTAGTTATAGTTTTTACTTCATCCAAATCAGTACCCCAGGATTCATCAAAAATATTTTCCCATGAGGAAATATTCAGATAATCAAGAGCAACCTGATTCTCAATAGGACTAGTAAGACCCAAACTGAAATTATGGGAACTCTCAAACTGCTCAGCAAGTTTTTGAGCTTTTTCCACATTTGTTAGCAATAATTTATCACCTTCTTTGAGCGCTGGAATAGGCTTTTGAGGTTTCTTTAAAATTTTTGAGAGTTTCCAGGAAGGTTTGGAACTCGGCTCTATTTTTGACACATTATTTTCAAATTGTTTGTTCCTCAGGGCAGAGAAGCGTTTTTTAATTTGTTTTTGCAAATCTCGCCAGATAACTTTCATGGCGGGATCGCGTGTTCTTTGATATTGTCTTCTACGGATATTTTTCAGACGGATCAAAAGCTGAAGATCGTCGTCTATTATAATTGTATTGAACTTTACCTCGCATTTTGGAACTGAGACAGCTCTTGCTTCAACTATGGAAGTAGTCAGAGAGTCAAGAGCATTATCGATATCATTTTTAGTTTCCAAAGGAATATTAGGATCAAAGTTATATTCCATGAATGTTTGATATTGGTTCCAATCAGCTCTATGATAATTGAAAGTAGAACTGTTGGGATTAGAAATTATTTCTTGAGATATTTCAAAAGTTACTGGAAGGTGATCCGAACCGAAGTCAGCATGGGTAACCAATTGGCTACAAAGTTGACATGAATCAGTTAAGACCAAATCAATAGTTGAGGGATTTCTGGCAGAAGAAAAGCAAGTTGGGCTGTTTGGGTATTGGATAGTGTAATAACCCGCAGAACAATTATCAAATAGTATATTACCATTGGAATTACTTTGAGCATTATTCGACGATCGGTGTTTTGCATTAAAATCACCAATAATGAAGAATTTTGACCTATTACGGGTAAGCTTCTGTAGGTCACCCTTGAGAAGATTCTTTTGCTGACCTACGCATTGGAATGGTAAATAGGCAGCTAATAGTGTAAGTTGACCAAATTTTGTTTCAACAGAAACCCCCAAAGTTTCAAAAACTTTGGTATCAAATGAAGAAAGAATTTGATGTTTGATACGCCTATGAACAATTATGGCAACGCCACCACCTGGACTTTCAAGACGATCATTGCGGTGTACGAAATAATTAGGATCCCTTTTTATTTTATCACCTGGTTTAAGAAAAGTTTCAGTTACAACGGCAATATGCACGTTATGGACTCGTAAAAAGTTAAACAGCTCATCTTCATTATTTTTAAGAGATCGAGCATTCCAATTTAAAATATTCAGTGTCTTAATACCCATTGCTGAATTTCAGGGTCATGACAATATTGTTTGCAAATTTTATACCAGTTTGAATTGCATCAAACATGGAGTTTGTATTTAACATTCCATTAATCATATCGATTAATGATTTCTGTAAAAAATCCATTTTTGGAGCGGTTATGCTACCTAAGTCAAAATCTTCAACATTTCTGGTAGAATTTTGGTTTCTACCGACTGTAACGGCAGCGTAGGAAGCTCCATTACCTAGCTGTACATTGCTACCAGCAGGTAAGAATTGAGCATTGAAAACTTGTGCTCTGTTTGTACTTACGAGTACATTTGTACTTCGCTGACCATTGTTAACAGCAGATAGCAGTGGAAAATTTGACGGTTGGGCATTGATCGTACCTTCCGGTACGAATGTTGGATTTCCTCCTCGATGACCGTTGTTAACAGCCGAGGAATAATTACCTGGTCGGGAACGTGAAGCGGTCCCTACCTGATGCTTAGCACGAGAATTCAAGATCGATTTGCGAGTCTTGCATTCCCAAAAATTGGATTTGTGGTTTCCACCACAATTCGCACATTTAAAATTTTTGGGATCCTTCACAGGACAGTTGTCCTTGGCGTGAGAGGAATCGCCACAATGCATGCATTTGGCATCCATGTGACAATTTTTTGTCCCGTGACCCCATCCCTGGCATTTACGGCACTGGGTGAGGTGTTGAGAATTTCCTCCAGTCTTCCTAAAGTGTTCCCACTTCACTCTGACATGGAGCATAAGGCTGGCTTTTTCCAATGCCTTGAGGTTATTCAGTTCATTTGATTTAAAATGAACTAAATAAAAATCGTTAGAAATCCCATTGCGAGAATCGCCAGGTTGGGATTTCTTTTTCATCTTTATCACTTGAACTGGTGTAACTCCAAGCAATTTTATAATTTCTTGATTGATCTCATCCAGGGATTCACCACTGGCTAGACCTTTTAAGACCACCTTGAACAGACGTTCAGTTTTGGTGTCATGTGTAAAGAATTTGATGCCTCTTTGAGCAAGATACTCCACGAGAAGTTTAAATCCGATCAAGGTTTCAGCCAATACACGGCATTCACCCCGACGACCGATTTGAAAGGAAAATTTAGAATCTTTAATGAAATTCGTGAGTTCCTTACGGAGCCCATGAAAATCAGATGTTGTTACCACAATAGGTGGAACCTTTTCTTTCCCTGCATTAATTCGGGAATGCTTCGAAGATTTTTGCCTGACTGATGGATCATTCTCATCATCAGTAAGAATATCTAATTGATTGCTCAAATCAATATTAGTAGAAGGGGAATCCAGAGATTGTCCCTTTCTTTTGCGTTTAGGCGCCATTTTCTCCAAAATGATTAGAATTTATACGTTTTCTCCTAATCAACTTCCAAGCGGATTCTACAAGAATCCGAAGGGTCAAAGAGGAATTTTCCAAATCGATATCCAAGTCGGATTACCTCGCGTAGGGTCCAGACAAGGATCGAAAAGGAATAAGGGTAAAAAATAAAAAAATGTGCAGGTAATGTTAAGCACTGAAAAGTGCTGTTTGATTTTGTTATAGCTTTAGGTAGCAAACATACTTCCTTCAGCAAAAGAAAATAGAACCGCACGGCATGAGAGCTCGATGCGGACTGTACATTCATTCCATCCTTATTCGAATGCTAGCGCTAAACACGAACGGTAATGTTTTATACCAAGTGTGATCAGGTGCAAATCGTTTACGGTTTGATACAAAAGCAGGCGAAAAAGTTGAAGCTAGAGAAGGTGCGAAGGTTTCCCTCATATTTTCGAGTGCAGAATTTAAATAGAACTCACAGGTAAATCGAAGTTTTGTGCTAAAACCGGTAAAACAGTGAGTTGTAGTGTGCGAACGAGTTGGGGAATTCGAGATGGACGGCCGGCATCGACATCAGTCAGATACAGATTTTGTCGCTGTAGCCTAAACTTAGTTCAGACCATTTGTTGCCGGAAAGTCAATGGGGGACTTGGTAAAATCGAGTCTACGACAACTGAGGCAGACGGATCAAAGTATGTACCGGCGTTCGAGATACTGTTGAACATGAAGACGTAGCGATGGCACGGCCGTAACGGTGGAACTCCACCCGATCCTGAACAAGCCACGATGCGTGATTTCGTGTTGCGAAATCGTCAATGAAACGGATGATAAACTCTTAAGCAGATGGCCAAGGATGGCGTTCATTTTATTTATTTTATTTTTTTTTATATTAGTCAACGGATAAAATGTGTATCCCAATGACAGGGAACTATGTCTTAATAAAAGGGCAGCTACAATTTAAATCAACATAATCATCTTTTAACATTGCACTTATTTAGTCCGCGGAAAGATTGAAAGTCAAATACGTGGTAGCAACTATTAAAAACGCGACACATGTTTAACACGGGTTCGTGTACACCATAGTTAGTCCTCGATCGCCGATTGTTGAAGAAAGCATGTAAACGGTGGTTGCGTCGTCGAGTGTTGATATCAAGGAGACTAAGTAGCTTGGAGCAATCTAAGTACCCCTGCAGGAGGTCACCGATGAAACCCGCCTTGCTTCCAGTAGCTCCGAGTTGATAAGCTCGCAGCGACTTTTGTAGCTTGGCAAGTTTCGCGATTTGCTCCAACGAAGATGCCGCAAAGCAAAACGAATAAATCTTCGCTGAACAGCTTCAAACCTTAGTGTGGCGTTTTGGTAAAATGGAGACCAGACGACGGCGGAATATTCCAGTATTGGGTGAACCAAGGGACAATATAATGCCTTGAGGCAGGACACATCATTGAAGCTTTTAGCAAAACGAAATATAAAGCCTAGCTGCGAAGAGGCCTTAGAAATTGTTTCGTCTCAGTCGAAATCGAAGCCACCCTGTTAGCAACCGCCGTTGGTGAATGGCAACCACCTCTTATAAAAGGGGCATGCAGCGTCATGCACATCATCAGTTTCATTCTACCATCGCCCAGCGAGCATAAGCAACAGCAGCAAGCAGCAAGTTGTTAAATCTAGGGGTTTTTTTTTCATTAGGGCGAATCTACAATTGAGAGACTCTCTCCGGGCTCGCTCTCTTTCATTCATTACAGCGCCATTATAAAACTTTCGAGGGATTCTTTAGTACAGATCGAAACATAACAGTGCTGGCTAGCATACTCTGCAAATAGTAGAATGAAAAACGTAAAGGTAATTGGTTTATGAATGAAAGAAAGCGAGCCCGGAGAGAATCTCTCAATTGTAGATTCGCCCTAATGAAAAAAAAACCCTAGAAATAGAAAAGCAGAAGAGAATTAAATTATGTTATTGCTAGTGTAGCCAACCGGTGTTCATCATTTGTCGATTCCCGTCCCTGGCAAGGAGCAACGTCAAACCCCCCAGCTCTTTTCAGAGCTCATAAAGAGTTGTATAGATTGACGCTCCTCCTCCACCCACACTACCGAATACAGTCCACTCCGCCGCAAAAAGTGCCCTCCGAGATCGAACAGAAATAATATAAGCAATGTGATCCTTGAACGTCAATTCGAGCATGACTCCCAGATCCTTAACTGTCGTTTCATGATTCAATTTCGCCCCTTTTATGGAGTAGTCGTAGGAAAGCATCACCCGTTTTCGTCCGAACGATATGGCGGAGCACTTGGACACATTTAGTGCCATCCTGTTGAGCCGGCACCAATCGTCGAATGCTTCTAATTCATGTTGCAGAAAGTGAGTATCATGTCGGCCATTTATTACGTAGTAGAGCTTCAGGTCTTCCGCATATGAGAGCTTGAAGCATTTGAGGATTATGTTCACGCCGTTCATATACAGCAGAAAAAGGAATGGCCCCAAGTGACTGCCTTGAGGAACTCCAGATGTAACGGGGAAAGGTGAACGCATTGACAAGCAGATTATCGTGGATGCCCATTGTGTCGTATTTTGCAATGACAATGTCATGGTTAACCTTATCAAAAGCAGCGGAGAGGTCGGTATATATGGCGTCTGCTTGATGGCCAAGTTCAATCTCACGAATAATAAACGAAGTAAAGGCAGTTATATTAGTCGTTCTGGGTCGCTTGGGCATAAATCCGTGTTGATCCTGCGAAATAATATGCGAGCTTTTCCAGAACATTTTTTTTTGTGAATAGGGAAAATGAAAGATTCCTTCCAACAGTCAGGGAAAACGCCCGAAGGCAATAACAAATAGAAAATTCTGGCTAAAGGCTTCGCAAGAGTATTTAGGCAGTGTTTCAGAATCAGTGAGGGAATGCCATCAGGACCAGTTCCAGTAGCCGATTTAAGCTGCTTTCTGTGGCACTGTCGACGGAAAATGAAGCTCAAAATAGAGACATACGAGGAACGTAACTCGTGGCAGCTGCAATATCCTGTTCGTTAAGAATTTCGTTGGAGAAAACACTGCTGAATTGCGTGCGAAATAAATCGGCGATAGTTTCGATTGAGTTGACATCTGAAACACCGTCCGTCATATTAGAAGGCAATTCCGTTTCTTTCCGTTGCTCGTTTACCTGGCGCCAGAAATTCTTAGGATTCGCTTTGGGACGACCCTGCAGCTGTTTCTGATGGGTATTATACAAGCAGTCGTTAAGATGTTTGTAGTTGTTATTGGCAAGCTCGTAGTTAGCCTTCTTAAAATCTGTATGATATTTGCTATGTTTCCTCAGGGCAGCCCTTTTCAGTCGTTTCAAGTGTTTGAGATCGGAGTTCGACCAAGCAGGTTTCGTAGGCATACGGTTGATTTTTTACGGCACGGACTGGTCGATAGCGTAAAGCAAAACGCCGCACATAGTTGCAGCAGTGAAATTTACATCCCCGTTACCGAGCGTATCATTCCAGTCCACTCCAGCAAGGAAGATAGCCATTCCCTCGAAGTCAGCTTTATTGAAGTCGTAATAGACGTTTTCGGCATAGTCTTTCAAGCTTTGCACAGGGTTGAACTCCAGGTTAACGAGAAGAGGTGGATGATGTTTTCAATAGTTGACGACCGGTACAGGCGCTTGGAGAATAGAACAGCTCCGTCCTAATTCTTCACAAATAAAGCAAAGATCAAGCAAAGATAAACGGTTTTTGCATTTAAAATGCCATTCACTTGTTAAAGTCTTGCAGTGTAGTACGTGTCTGGCAAGGTGAGTGATGCTGGTCTGAACGATGAACGGGAATTATCGGGAAAGCTGAACCCGTTAGTATCGCTTATTCACGATATGGTGCTGAGATAGACTTCACCCAAAATGACGATGCTGTCAATAACTCCCAGTTTAGTGATGATCCAACCCAGATAAATCACGTGTTTGTCGATGAGGATGCTGTTATTAACGCGGTCGGGAGGAACATAGATCACGCAAATAAAAAGGGTACCGTGGTGTGGATATTGCGTCGCACAGATGCTCAACCGTCGAGTTTTCAGGAGGTCTCAATAAACGAGATTTAAATCTGGAGCGAACGGCCAACAAAACAAACTTGTTGCTGTTCAGAGTCCGTCTAATCAGTAGGCGGAATATGTATCGTCGAACAGTTGGTTTGACAAAGTGTTGATGTTAAGCCAGCTTTCAGTGAAGGCATACATATCGTAGCATTCATCGCTGCAAGCAAGCGGATACTCGGCGCGGGAACTATTGATGCCACCAACATTCTGATAGTACAGCAAGATTTCTGAAACAAGTAAACGTGGGTGACTGAAAGTGGACGCAACATTTGAGAATGGAATAATGGCTTTGTTGGTGTAAAAAGGATCATTCGCATGCCGGATGGCGTCAGGGTAAATACTCCGACAATTATCCTCGCCATCAATGGCACTGCAACACCAGGCTACATTAAGGTGGGTCTGCTCCGGAATACGACTAGGATCTACACGGGTAAAAATCCACACATATTTATTGGCAAAAATCATTGTCAAATTCTACATAATACTCATTTGTTCACACATAAACAGAACCCTCCGAGAAACACATATGAAGTTTATGTGGCAAATGAAAAGAATGTGTGGCCACAAATAGTTGTTATTTGTACACATAGGAAGTATGTGTGGTAACAAATAGATATCATTTGTTGATGAAATTGCAAACAATCATGTGTGGGACACATAGATATTATCAATGCTTTCTTATCAGTGTATGCTTCGGGCTACGAGTACGGACACTCCAAGTTCCGATGCAAGTCTGAAGCGAGATGCAGGAACTGTACCAAGACCATGATGCAGGAAATTACCACAAAAGTTCAATTCAGTGGACGCAGTGGTTCTACGCCCCCACAAAAAAAAAGAATCATGATTTGGGAGGCGAATGTGGAACTAGCCCTTTCTACCTGTGCTACAAGGAGAATCATGATCCAGCGAGCCGAACCTGTCTTGTCTACGCAATGGAAAAGGAGATCGTCAGATGCTGTCTACAAGAAAGTAATTCCTCATCCTTGAGGCATTCCTGGTTTCAACAGACCGAGGGACTAGCAGGGGATCGTCTTCTACTGGTTGCCAGGCCATTCTGGCATCCGTGGCATGGAGGAGGCGGATCAGTTGGCTGGTATTGGTCGCAAGCTGAACCCAGAGGATGTTTCCATTCCCGATGGGACCTTAGTCGCATGCTGATAGGGAAAGGGGGCTGCTCTGAGCCTATCTGAGAGTAAGTTCTCCATGTCAGGGGTGGTTCAAAACAGCGTCTGTTACTTATGTTAGTATCGGCTGATTATCATCTTCATGCCAGCGTGGGACTCTAAATAGTGCTGTGCACGATGGTCTTTTACCGAGACAAGTTTTCTTTTTGACGTAGACTACGTCTTACGGCAAGGGTAGAGTGTCAATTGAAAATCTAAAAGTAAGCGTCCGTCACAAAATATCGTTACAAATTAAACGCTTATAATTTTATAAATGCTCTCTAGACTTTCAAGATGTTTACAACAATCGGTTGTAAATTTTCCCGCGTATCAATTCAACTATCAAAAAGTATCCGTTAACAATGTTAAACTATAGAAAATAACGAAAATGAAAGGTCTTATTATTTTGGTTTGCAGGCTAAATTTACTAAATGAACAGTACTTTTCTATCACAGATTTCAAATGTGAGCAAGGGAGGTCTCATATGCAGCAGTGAACGATATAAAACGGGTACACCTTCGAAAATTTTCTTATTCGTATTGCAGTACCGGAGCTGTGCGGAGCAATGAACCAGTATTCGGCAGTACGGAGCGGCAAGGCGCCAACGTTGGATGGCGGTTGCAAGTACCCTAGAGGGTGCACTGGCGACCAACCATTGGTCAGATAGCTGATTACTCTGCAGGCTGCTGCTAGCAAGCCGTTGGCTAGGCAACCGTTGCTAGGCAGCCATTAATTATGCAGTCGTGTGCTAGGCAGTCGGCTGCCAGCCGATGGGCGCAACCACGTGGAATCGAAATAAGGTGCTTGTGTGCGTGATCTTAATGTTAGCCATCTTTTGATAAGGCGCAACGTACAACGGCTGAAATAACCTGCTTCTTCAAAAGACCGAGAAGGTTTTAATTCAATTGCGGAAAGTTTTAGACCCGTCCTTTTCAGGACGGCTAATTCAATTTTGAGAGAGTTTGTTTGATTGGAATTTTTGTAATATTACTTCCCAAGTTCTTGCTAATTGGCAGCACTGGCTAAAACAATTTAATTTTTCTCTTCGTTGCATACCTTGAGCATTGTGTACAATTTATAAATGGCTACCGTCACGCTAATATCTCGATTGTTTCTTGATTAATTTGTTTTTGAAATTTTTGCTTCTTTCAACTAGAGGTTTTAACGACTTTTTTTTTTTTTTATTTTTTTATATTTTATATATAAAATATAATTATTTTTTTTGTATATTTTATAAAATTTGTGGGAAAATTTTTTATAATTTTTTGTTCCGCCGAGTATTTTATAAATACCTCCCTGACCACGTTTTTTTTTTCCAACATGATTCTCCGCAGTAATATTTTCTGTGCATTTTTTTTTTTTTTTTTTTATATTTTTTTTTTTTTGTGTTTAATGTTTGGGCGTTATTTTTTTTTTTTTCGCAAAAGAAAAAAAAATTTGCGCAAATGTGGAAGTGAGAATAAATGCAATGCCTTATTGTTTTGGGGCGCACCGTATGGGGAAATTTTGGAAGTGCGTTAAGATCGAACACACGGAAAATCCTCCGAAAAGACCATGTACCGATGCCGAGCGAGCTCGTGGTTATCGGGCGAAACTGAAAGCAGCCAGAGCGTTGCCATCTACTCGTTGAGACGCTGGAAAAAGGCCTTTAACTCGAGGCCGTATCATGATTTAAACCTTTCTAAAGAGAGTACAATAGAATTTTCTAATTTTCATAGAATGTACTAACATACCTACTCACTTACTTAGCTAACTCAACTTCCCATAAGAACAGCGCCTGCGTTGCAACACAGTTTGAAATAAACATATAATTTTCTGCGTTATCTAATGCATATAAAGGGAATGCTAGATTTGACACAAATTCTTGGAATATTTCATTTAAATATAAACCTTATATCGCTCAAATCGGGTCCGTTGTATGAAAGATTGCGAACAATTTCTATGTTTACGCTTGTTTTGGCTTGCAATTGAACAAGGGGGAATTTTACGCGTCTGTTAAAATTCATTATTTTTTTATGAATGTTCCGCTACGAAACTAACGAAACTAATAAGACGGTTTAACGTAGTCTACGTCAACCGGTCGTGTGTTAAACACAACCCCACTGATTTTTCCATGTTCGGGACATAACCCAACAAACAAACGAACGCAGTAAATAAGCATACATGCTTTAATAAATCTGAATTACAACTTTCGAAGCTGAATAAAAATCTGGCTGAAGTATAAGCCGAATAACTATGTTCTCAATTGAAATATAACAATAATTTAAGTGTTTCATTTTGTTTGAATAACATGCTTAGTAAAAGCTATTTAAGTATTTATATGTAACTCAATTTACACAGTTCAACAAAGAGATGAATAATTGTTTATGAATCCGTTTAAACGTCGTTTATATAGCCTAGCTAATAAAACCTGATATTGAATTGAATAGTAGCTGTAATGTACATCACTATCCAACTGATCCAATTATAAGCTGATGAAAAATAATACAAAAGCTTTAAACAGGTGTCTTAATTGACTTTTATTCAACCACTGAACAATTAGTTGAAATACAGTTTATGCCTCTAATGCAACGCCTTTTAACTAGCTTTGCCAATTAAACTAATAATTATATTAAGTTGAATAATAGCTATGGTTTAAATGCCGTAGTAAAGCCTCCGAAGTGTTCGTAATTTTGATTGATCAATATTTCTTCTTCAACTTCAAGTTATGCTGGATAAATGATATAGATATTCATTGAATTCAGTTAGTTCCTATGTTTCCGTTTATGAGTTGTTCATTTTTGGTGCCGGTGAAAAAGTATTGAAATGGTTTCAAGAGTTGAAATAACAGTCAACTGCTTGGAGCAAATAACTCACAGGCTACTCTTTACAATGCCCATCCGAATAGAAAACAGCGCAGTGTTAACAAATAACATCAGAAAACATTGTCATATCTTTTAATCGTCTCTTGTTCAACATGCCCTTGTCAGTAATGCACGTAGTAAAACCGAACATCCAATATCAAAGCTTGTGCTATTTCAGACGTTTAATAACAACATTTAAATGGTTTAATTGAGCACTCATGTTGCTTATTTACAGACAACGCTATAAATAGAATATCAATGTAGCTCAATTAGAGCATAACTTCTGCTACTATTCAATATATAATATTGAGCTTATACGGACGATTCGTTTATACTTCATTCAATTCTAGAATAGCGCAGTTGGCATGTCACGTAGTCGAGGATACGAAGGTTGATGGTTCAAATCTCGCTATTAAATGTTACATAATGTTTATGTTAGTGTACATGTATAATAATATCAAATTAAATATGCATAGTATAAAATGTTTGTATCGTATGGAAAATCATACAAAAAAACCAAAGAAAGTTTTATGAGAATTTCAAAAAGATTAACAAAAGTTCCATAATGATGTTTATTTAATGAGTGATGGTTTGTTGGGAAACCACTGCGGCCAGTAATTTGTTGTTTTATAGTATATCCCCTATCCTTTGTTTAGTGCATGTCGAGTTTTTCCATCACTATTAAGAAGTGATGAAGTATTCGGTGTTGTTCCAGTTGTCATTGTTTGTTTGGTCTGAATCGAGTTTTATTGAGAGTTTCCGCTATTCAAACCCTTTGAGGAGTGAGGAACTCTTCAAAGGCGCGCCCTTTTATCAGTCAAGACCGGATTCATTGCAAAGAAAACACATAATTTATTATTCCGATACTGACCAGTCCTAACCACTTTAAACTGTTGAACATCAAGTCTAGGAAATTACACTCAAAAAAATCGACACGTTACTTCCACGTGAAACGCACGTAGTTTTCGTCCACTGCCAAAACCAGTAATAAACACGTGGAATTCACGTAAGAGCTACGTGATTTCCGCGTAAATTCACATTCTACGTGAAAATCACATAAATTTAACATGATTTTCACGTACAATTCACTGGACACGTAATGTTCACCTGATTTTACTGAAGAAGATTTGGTTACGTGTTCAGGGCCCTGTAGCATAATCAAAATCTTACTAATAATATTAGTCTTGTAACTTGTAACTTGTATATTTCTGTTGCATAAAAATTCTATAAGTACAAAACTACAAGTCTAATATTACAAGCTAATTGAACTAATATTATTAGTAGAATTTACAAGCGTTCGTTGCATAAACAAAATATGACAACAAATTATAAGCTTTCATTTGTACTTTTTCTACAAGTGGAGAACTTCTTGTAACATAATTTACAAGTTCGGATTTGTTTTCAATTTGTTATTTGTAAAGCAGCAAAGTACCGTTTCAACACTCTAAGTGACTCAGACGATGAAGAAAGTAGTTCGAGGGAAACACGGAGGTGTCGTAGGGTGAAATATTACGCTCCACGAATAAAATTCAGTTTCCAATATGCAGCTGATTTTTACGAGTATTTCCGGATGACACCTGCAAAAGTGGAGCAAATACTTCGAGTAATCGGCCCTGATATTCAGCTTACTAATCGTGGAGGAGCCCTGCAGCCTTTCCAACAATTGTGTGTTACATTGCACTGGCTGGGTCAAGGAAACCAGTATCACGGTACCGACTTACTCATGGAATTCACAAATCAACTGTAGGAAGGACAATACAACGCGTGGTTTCTGTAATCAACAGAAGATTATTCCAGAGCACAGTTTGTTGGCCGTCCAACATTTCAGGTGTAGTGGAACAATTTTACAGAATGGCTAGGTTCCCCAGCGTGATAGGAGTAATAGATGGATCCTTGATTCCAATCGATGCACCTACAATAAATGAAGAAGCGTTCGTTGACAGGAAGGGTTTTCACTCCATTAATTGCATGGTGGTTTGTGGACCAAATTTGGAGTTCTTTTACGTCAGTGCTAATTGGCCTGGAAGTGTGCATGACGCTAGAGTGTTACGTAGAAGCAGTTTATTTCGGCGTATGGAGGAAAGCAATATTTTTCCCAATGGAGTCATATTAGGAGATTCGGCATATCCATTAAAAGTTTGGTTAATGAAACCACTGCACAACGATCAAATGATGGTGAGCGTAATTATAACAGCAGACTGAAATCAACAAGACAAACAGTTGAGCGGGCACTGGGACTATTAAAAGAAAAGTTTCCGTGCCTCAACCATCTTAGAGTAAATCCTCATTTTGCAGGTCAAATATTTAAGTGTTGTGTGACATTGTGCAACATAGCGCGGCAAAATGAAGAGGATGAAATCGACTTAGAAAATATTCCTTTTCATAATGAGGAGATTGATTCTGGATTGAATGAAGTTAACACAGATGTTAATGCTCAAAGACGACAAATACAAATTATTCAATCAATGTGCTAAACAAAACCTTTAGAGTTTCTTATAATAATAATATATGTAATAATCGATATCAAAATTTGAAAAATACATGGACTTGACAATTTTGTGCACTATTTTTTAATGTTTTTTTTTTATTATCTATTCCCGCTCCAATTTTCTTTCTTACGCTTAAGGCAGTATTTATTTAGGAAAAACTGGATTATAAATAGAACAAACTAAATGTCATCAAACTCTTCGTCACTTTGACCATTATTTACAGAACATGGTAAGAGATACTCAACATCAGTAGGTTCATCCAAATTCATCTCGCTTGCTTCTCGGATTCCCAAGTTCTCTGTAAACTTTGATCTTGGCAAACCATGCATGAGCTCAAAATTATAAATTTTTAAGCTCAATAAATAACTTTCCTTTTACATTTTCTCTACTTCGAGTGCTTTCAACTCTCGCTCTTTCTCAAGAATGTCTATTGTCAGCTGCAATTTCAAACTGATTAGATCCGCATTTTCTGATAGACCATTGGTAGCTGATACTTCTGAAACATTGCGCTTTCTTTTCTTAGAGCTAGGTTGGTGAACCTTATCGTCAATGTGAGATTCAGGAACTTCTTTCGAGGCTTTTGACGTACTAGGCTGGATGACTTGTTGATAAAATTCCTCCTCCGCTGATTCCTCCAAACTTTCCGGAATTGCTAATCCCTCCAACACTGGCGATTCTTTGCCGAGTATGTCGTAAACAAGGATATCAACATCGTTCGTCCTAGCCTCAGGTCCACCACCGGTACCTGTTCTTCTGGAATTGTCCCGTTTTTCCTAAATTTGAGACATCGGTTATGATTATTTTATAGTCAATCAAATTTAATACACACCATCGACATTTTTCGGACATTTGGCCACCAAACATCCCGGACGTACAAAGAGTCTTTGCCATTGGGCAAAGCACCGATAGATTTAGCATATTCACCAATACTCGTCCACGCTTTGTTACGCTTTTCCTTCGTTAGCGTTGCTGAAAATGGTCCAAACAGCACCTCTTTTTGTTCTCGAATGCTATCTAAAACGCAAAGTTTTATTTTCCGCTGCTCCTCACGTTTATTGCGCTTTTTAGGAGACATTGTACAAACTTTCAGCGCTGCAACGCGCAGAATATAAACAATAACAATAACGTTTCGCGGTAAATTTTCTTCGATTTTTGACAGATGAATGAATCTATTCACTTGTAGTTCATCTTTAAAAAAAAAAAAAATTATTTTATTATACTAAAAATGGAGGTATTATGCACCGCAAAAAATAAAAATACGTAAAATTAGGACTTGTAACTCGTAACTTGTAGCTAATATTATTAGGTCGATTATGGAAGTTACGTGAAAACAACGTGTCGATTTTTTTGAGTGTAGAATTTTCATAACTGGAGACCAGGGGGCTAGTCACTCTGCCACGTTGTGTTTGTGTTTCAGTGTGTCGGAAGGTGTTTCTGTGTTTCAACTTATCTCTCAATACTGCAATCGAAAATTTATGTTTATTGGCAACCATGGACCTTTTTGGCGGTTAATTCACGCACACTTATGCATCATTTAAATCACATGAGTGCAAGCGAGAGGGAAACAAAACAGTGAGAAAACAAACAACCGATTCGTGCAAGTGGTGCCAGATATGAATTTATCTTTCATGTGGTGGCGAGTGTGTTTGAAGTGTGGCTGATTGTGTTTTTTAGGGTGGTAACACAAGGTGGCCAAGTGACTTACCCCCTGCCACCCACCAACCCACCCACCCCCAAACCCCACAACCCTAATTCCAAACCCGAAAGAAGGAGGTGTATGCCCAATCTATAGTTGGAATGGGAGAACTACCGAGCGATAGCTATTCTAAACGCGTCCTAGAAAGTGCTTTCGTCTGAAAGTCTTCTGCCATCAGCAACAGATAAATGCTGTTTTCAATAGTTACTTCAAGTACTGTTGCAAATAGAGTTCTTCCAACAATAAATAGGAAACTAGCGATTTCAAATTGGTCCTCTGCTTTCGAACCCTATTGATCGCAATATTTTGTCTTCCATAGTAGAGTACAAGGGCTCTTAGGGCTTTCTTTCTAGCATACAACCAGATCAACAACATCAACGATAAACATTTATTCATAAATAAATAAAAATTTCCCTAAGATTTATCCGTCGCATTATTCACTTGTTGTTTTAACTATGTTGAATATAAGTTTTACACGGTTTATCATGTATATATTATTTTCATTGTCGTTCCTTAAATAATGCTTTCGTTAGTTCAAGGTATTTTTACCAATAGCAGTTATTATACATATTGTGTAAATAGGTGGATTTTTTTTTTAACAACAGTTTCTGTTGCTTCATTTCCAATAAAAGTGTATCATTACCATAGTGTGTTCAATTGTTAATACGATTCGTAAATATATTTAGGTGCAGCGTGTGATTGTGTCGTAACAGGATAAATACTTTGTTGAGACTGTTTAATATTGTACTAATTATTAATTTACTTTTGTTATTAGTCAACAACGGTAGTCATCATATTGATTCTTCTTAAATTCAACGTAATTTTCAGCGTCACAAATGGAAACATATAAACCAAACCTTTAATTTTACGAATCAAACGAAACGATAGATAAATCATCAATCAATAGTTCTTATATAAAGCAATCGGGAAAGTATGTAACAATATCGATAGCTTTCAGGACCGACTTATCTAAGCACTAGGGTTAACTTTCATATAGAACATCTCCTTCACTGCGAGCTACTGTATTTCGTTTTGCTCTTTTAATTTTTATCTTTTCAATATAATTTCTAGATCTCGCTAATACATACGCTCTATCTGTTCGTGTACATTTAGTTTCACCTTTGCAAACTCTCTTTTTGGTATTTTCTTCTATTTATTACATTTAGTACTTCTTAATCTGGGTATTGTCAGCGGTAAGAATGATTTTTTTTCTGATGTTTGTTTTTGCCTCAATCAGTTTTTTTTAGCTCAATAGTGTTAGTATGAAAGAGCGAGTAAAAGTAATTAGCTTTAATTTGAAAGTCTCGTGGTTTATCTGTATGACAACAATTTAGATGAAAATGGCTTCCTAAAGCTATTTTCAATGTGACTAATATTTCATAATTTCCAAGGATAAAATTGATTTTGTGTATTTTATATATATATGTGTGTGTGTGTACGATTTAGACTCTCTGTGTTCATTATAATTACTATAACACTTACGAAGGATTTCTCGTTTCCTAAATTCTAAATACAATGCAGTTGTGTGTTTGTAAATTTAGTAACGTCCTGTAAAATATTGTATTATTCTGTAATGTTAATGTTTTTGATCTTAATTTTAATACTAGTAAACTAATACAGCGAATGGACAATCGATTCCCGGTCCGGCAGGAGCCGAACTTTCATGGAACCATCAGCACCACATGAGAAGAGACGACCTCCTTGATCGATCTGCAACTGCGTCACACCTTGGCCAATGTGCTTGAAGAAGCTGCTTCTCGCATGCTCACCTATGAAGCTGTACAGCAGTGTATGAACCGTTAAGCCCCAAACCTAAAATAATCGATCATGCGGTTTTGGCTGGTGCACATTGTAAAAACAATGTTTTAATTTTTCATACCTTTATATCACCATCGGCGGATCCGGTCACAAAATGTTCCTCATGAGGATCGATGGCCAGGCATTTTATCGGGCTTTCATGAGCCTAAAATGTTTTTGAAATAAAAATGTCTTTACTTCTGATTCTGAAAATTTTTAATTCTATTATTTCAATGGATCCAAAAAAAATAATTAAAATGCATTTTTATCCACTCTTAGGAGAAGATATGCTGCACTACCAGCAGCATTGCGCAGAAGTCTGACGTTCACACACGTACGTCGCCCGGCAGCAGCAGTAAAATATAAGTGTTTTGTGGCTCTTTCTCTTGCCATGTAATTGTATTATCATTTTGTGTTTCTGTGTTTAGCTTTAATTCTGTGTATTATGTTTGTGAGTTTTTATGTTTGAGCGCTTCTGGCTCCCACGGTTGAAATATGGATGGTTTGTCGAAGGATGATTCATCCTTGCCATCCACCGATGATGAGTCGCATAAAGTTCCCCGATCTCGAGCCTATCACACTGATTCAACCGGTCCATGGATTGTCTATTTCCAGTCCAAAACGAAACCATTAAATTTGTACCAGAATACTGATGATCTGAGAAAACGATTCTCGGCCGTGACGGAAATTTTTCAAGGTGAGATTGAAGATGTGGTCGTTTTATGAACTCTCTGCTTTCTCTAGTTAAGATACTGGATGTGCAAAAGGCACAGTATCGATCAGTGAGAGTAAAAAGAAATTTACCCCTCCAGACTCGTTTCGTGTGAACTTCTCTGGTTCAGCTTTCCCTCGATACATCGAATTGGGAACCTGAGTGCTTGTTCGTTCTTCGGGTTTTGATCTGCCACAACTGCAAGCAGACATGCAACGTTCCATTGTGACAGTAAGGCACGCCGCTCCACTTGTGGGAAGAAACATGAGGATGGCGCCTGTGCTTGAAACACACTGAAATGCGTTTGCTGCAAAGGTACTCCTCCTCATGATCTTTCGTCGTGCCCGGCGTACAAATATTGCGAGTAAAAGAACGTTCCAGGCAATCTTTCGCAGAAATGGTGAAAAAAGCCTCACGATATCTGTTCCGAAAAGATTCTACCCACCGTATCCCTCGTAAATCCCAAATGAACCACTGCGCATTGACAGATCTACCTAACATTGTCAGAGCAAGATTGTCAAACGTAGAACGTCCACAGGACTGAAGCGGCTGTCATCCACGAACAACAATCGTGAAGCCGAAAATTTGGTGCTGCGTGTGGTGCTAATTTGACAGCTAGATTTTCTTGAAGGCTCTATGCAGCAAACACAATATTCGCGGTGGAAGTTGTCGTGTTTTGTCGTTAATTTTTTTTCGAGAGAAAAATCTTCCGTGTTGTATTTAGTGCTGTGATTATCGCAACGATAGTATTTTTTCATTGATTATCAGCCTGTTATTATAATTATAATACCATTATGAACATTAATGTTCATCTAAATTACTGATACTAGTAGTTTGGTAGAAGAAACATTGTTTCCTCACCAATCCATTGTGAACCGAGCTTAAAATGTTAAAATCATCACTAGCGCCACACCAAAAGTGGCAGGCTTCACGAACTAACGCTTTCTTCAGTCCTTTGAGAACGTCAAGGAAAAGGTAGATAAAAGCAAAACAAGAAAAGTGAAGCATACGGTGAAAAGTGAATTACATTTCGGTAGAATTATTATGTTAATTATATATCTTTTTTCCACTAATGAACATTTATTTGTAGAATAAAAGATCCTAAACACCTTAATTATAGTTCTTAGATAATCTGTGGTGAATTGATGCACTAGTGGAGAGAAATTGTAAGTTAAGCATAATATTACTGGATTATTATAACCTCTCACAAACACATTGCGTAATTACAACTTCGAGCTACTCACAACAAAAAACGAGTTTGCTACCCAGAAAGTCCGAAAACTAACTTCGCCACAATATACTTTTGCTCCTCTGCCAGATGACGAGTTTGACTCTGACATGGTTGAGGAGGAAACATCTTTCATTTTTCTGACAGGTGCTTTACGGAAGCGACGATGCATCCGTCCACTGATAGTAGATGAACTGCATCCCCAGATTAGCTTGCAAAATTCAGCGAATGGTGGAAGAAAGGAAAATCCAAAGCCTCCAGGTTTTCATAGAAAGAACAGAAGCCTATTCTTCATCTGGACATTTCTTATTTGATGATATTTCCGAAGGTATCTTCAAGTACCTCGAAATTTGTGATCCTTTTAGAAGCATTGTTCTCGGAATGCTTCCCATTGAGAAAACTAATATATAAATATTTCCTTCGATGGATAATTTTCCAAAAGAGGTTTGGATTTGAGCACTATTCTGCATTGGAATTGTTGAAGTCTTATTCCTGAACAAGATTTTTTTTTAAACTCACAATACCGGCTGTGATGCATTTGGACTTTGTGAAATATGGCTCCGAAATCGATCTGCCTTTTCATGATTTCAATATTATTTTTCTTGATGGTGAAGGAAGAGTACTTTTGGGGATCAAAAAAAGTGCTACTCCTTCGATGAAGTGAATTTTACTCTAAGTATTGAAGTTATTAAAAATAAAAACCTTTGCATTGCTTTTGTGCATATTCCTCCTAAAGCCTATGTTAATCACTTTCTGATAAATCCTGGCGAGTGTGAGCTTTTTTAGTGGAATACCTGTAACTAGAAAATGAGAAGAAAGATTGGTATTTTCCATTTCTCCGCTCGGTTTCAACTTTCAATGGAATAGTATCTTTCAATTTTCATAACCTGCCGTTACTCTATACGGAACTATCAATGCTTTCTCTTCAATTCTCTTAGTTCTAGCAATAAATTACTGTCTACTCCTTGAGCCTCTCATGTTGATGGAAATTATCTGCTTCTGACAAATTTTATCATCAGATATCGTTAGTCCGCGCATATGGAGAATACAACAATAACAACAATCAAAGTGTAATATAGCACTAGCAAATTTTGCCAAGAACAGATCGCAAATTTCCTGATGAGTGCCAGCGGTCTCGCTATTAAAGACCATGGATAATAGTAAGCCTACTTCCAAAATGATTTTGGGTGATGCCGTTGAACCAACAATCAATATGCAACAAGCGATTTGAAATTGGTTCACTGTTGTAGAACCCCTTGGTCCGAAGTACACCTTGAAGCCAGTACCTAAATTTACATATTTGCGCCTTTGTTTTGATTTGCTGTGTTATTTTGACAGAATATTTGAGAGTGTGTTCGTGTGAGTTCATTATGAGGGACGTATGTTTAAGCTTGGGACCGAGCTTAGGACCGATGTGCTAGTACTGACTGAGCCAAGAAAAAAATCGCATTTGTTCGGGACCTACTGGTCTTAGAGTTAGTCTATGGTTGAACCCCACACAGATGGCATTGAAAATGCACACGATTTAGTCGTTAGAATTCGTAGTCGAGTCTGCTATAATGGCGTTTAAGCGACAATGTTCGGTATCTCGTGAATGTTTTGAAAGCCGCTCTTTTGGTCCGTCTTAGTGCACGAAGACCGTTAGTCATCGAAGGGATCAAAGATTCAGTCTTAACGATCCTTTTTGCGACGTGCCTATCTATGATAAAAACCAAGCCGTAGGAAAAAGTTTGAGCAGCGATATTAACGTTGGTTGTATCAAGAATGCTCTACACCGAGGCAAAATTCCATACTCTGAGAAAAATTATATCGTTATACCGACAATTAAATCATGGTCAAGACCACCCTAAAAACACAATCCGTCACACTTCAAACACACTCGCCACCACATGAAAGATAAATTCATATCTGGTACCACTTACACGAATCGGTTGTTTGTTTTCTCACTGTTCTGTTTCCCTCTCGCTTGCACTCATGTTATT
Organism: Aedes koreicus; assembly: GCA_024533555.2. NCBI lineage: Eukaryota > Metazoa > Arthropoda > Insecta > Diptera > Culicidae > Aedes > Aedes koreicus. The sequence goes on along the minus strand of JAHHFK020000999.1, from coordinate 147,977 downwards.
TAAATGATGCATAAGTGTGCGTGAATTAACCGCCACAAAGGTTCATGGTTGCCAATAAGCATAAATTTTTGATTCTAGTATTGACAGATAAGTTGGAACACAGAAACACCTTCCGACACACTGAAACACGAAACACAACGTGGCAGAGTGACTCATTATCTGTCTTGTGTTTACATCGTCGTTTCTTTTAGGTTAACAATACCGCTTTCAAAAAAAAAAAAAACAATTATTTGTAATAGATAGAGGAGTAAGGAGCAAATGAATGCGAAGAAATAAAAACGTCGGATATCTGCACGGTGCTGAGAAAATACTCATAAAAGGGTGAACTCTGCTTAGCTTGCCTGGAATAGGTAAATTCCCCTATGTATTGTTCAGTTGCTATATTCATATTCATAAACATTACGTTCGAGATATTCTGAGATTACCCTCTTCTCTCAGCGCAAAACAATAACAATTTGTTAACGGTTATAAAAATGATAAACAAGATAAATGCCAGAAAGATAGGCTGTGTTTTAATGTGTTGTAAACGCTAGCCAGACTGTGCAATTATAACAGCGGTTTTATGTCTTGATGATGGTTATTATAAGATGGTTTAACTCTGCAATCTGTACAATGATTTATCTTATAACATAAAACCTACGTTCAATTTACATTACGTTCACGTATTCTTTACTTACAGGAGACAGTATAGAGGAGATAACAGGATACGGCACTATTAGACCTCGGAACATTATAAGCAGTATCCTAGGACAAACACCGGTGAAATCGAAAAGCTTAGCAATTTCTAATCCACACGATTTCCGACAAGTAAGAAATTAAAATCGAAACCTTAACTTATAACAAGCATAAAATATTCATACTTCAAGGTTTCCGCCATTATTGACGTTGATATTGTACCGGAGACATGCAGACGTGTTCGTCTGCTTAAGCACGGCAGTGATAAACCACTTGGATTCTACATTCGGTATGACTATTTGAAAGATCACAGTAAACGGGAACTTAATTAACATTAAACGTTGATTTAGGGACGGAACATCGGTGCGTGTCACTGCAAACGGCCTGGAAAAACAACCAGGCATTTTCATATCTCGTTTAGTCCCAGGTGGTTTGGCAGAAAGCACGGGACTGCTTGCAGTGAATGATGAAGTACTTGAGGTAAATGGTATTGAAGTAAATGGAAAAACCTTGGATCAAGTTACCGACATGATGGTTGCGAATAGTTCGAATCTTATTATCACGGTAAAACCTGCTAACCAAAGAACGTTGGCTCCTCCACGGCGTGGATCATTTTCTCGAAATAGTCAACTTTCCGGTGGATCACATCAATCACACCATACAACTGGGTCAGAGGAAAATGATCAGGATGAACAGGATGAAATTCGAGATCTTACCGGTGCCGCCACTCTTGAAGAGAATGCTTTAATTACGCAAAAAGATGGGGTCCTCCACTTGTGAGGCAATGTGCGTAGTGAATGCGAGTGAACGAGTAATGGGATGATAATTTAAAGTTAGTTAGCACTACCCTTCACCTTCTAGATGCCTTCCAACAACAGCCTCACGAGAATGTGTAAATGTTTGTCCTTAATAATCGTTGATAAAATTTTGAACAGAGGGCACTATTGTGCTATAGTAATTTCTTCAATGTTTAGATGTCTTTTGATGTTATTTGTATGAATTCATAGCCAACAGTATTCCACAGATCATTCCGTTCGATATATTTTTGCACACGATTATGTGAAACAAGTTTATATTTATCATTAAGGAAATACAGTATATGCATTTGGGTTTATTTTGTGGCCCACTAGAACACTATTCGTTATGCTTTTTCGTATCTTTTAACTATATGTTAGGGACAAGCTTACCCTGTGCTAATATACTTGTTTGGTATTATTATATGTAAAGTATGTGTTACATGTTACATGTATTTCTTAACACTTCCGCTGAGACCTTAATGTAATTCTGTAAACGAAAGCTTCTATTTCTCGATTGTTACGAGAATGCGGTACTTATTATTATAAACATGTTTTATAATTATACAACATTTGTTATTCTCATTGTAAATCGCTGGTATCATATATATTCCCAAAAGCGCTCAATTGGTAAAACACGCATCAAAATTTTTGAAAATACGCAAATACATGTATTCTTAGACACTAGTGCCTTTTAGCGTTGAACGATAGATTAAATATTAAAAAAAAATGTTTACATACTTACCCAGCCTTCAGATCAACATTTACTCAATAAAAAAACAAACTCAATAGCAATTCTACACAAATTAAAATTAAATAACGCGGATTCATTAAATATCGTAATCACGCCTTGCTATACAAAAAATCGGTAGATTATAGAACTAGTATACACGATCACACATAACCGAACCTTATGTCAATAGAATATTCCAAGTACCTACAGTGCTGACTTTAAAAGAATTAAATCATAAAGTTCAAATACCACTGAAAAATATAAAAATAGCACCTTCTGGTGCCAGGAACATTTAATAATGATGTAAAGATGATCTAATTTTGTTCCAATTTAAAGGCAAATACCGTTATTAAAAGTGCATACATAAGTAAATTGTTGGCCTTCTTATATACATACCAAAAAAAAAAGCGATATATGAAGTTCACGAAAAAACTCAAATAAAAGTTTAAAAACGTAAGTTTTACTTATACATTACAACAACCATACATTTTCGAAGTATAATATCAATTTGAAGAGGATATCTACAAATACAACATCGCGAAAGAAGTAATATTTAGAGTTTATGACAGCTGTACGAGTGAAATATATACCTAATACTTTTTAGGAATCAAATGACATTTAATTTTCGAAAAATTCCTTCACATTTCATCAGTATTTACAAGGTATGCAATTTCCTCTGGCTTAATCTTTGTGTCTTGTTACGTTTAAAAGAGTAAAAAATCCAATGTTTATAATTAATGAGATATAACCGGCTATTAAGCTATGAGCTATTTCATCCTGATCCCCGATAAATGTTCGATTTTTTTTTGGTTCCATATTAGAAGTACAATGTCCATCGCTGTGGCTTTACACACCACTTTCTGCAGCACAGTGATTTCCACAGTCAGATTGCCGGCGTCCTCCCGCCTATCCGTAGCCTCCCAGATAGGATTCGTTCACCTTCATGACTTGAAAATCGACCAACCGGTTCTGGATTCGAAAAAAGTAATAAAAGAATGCCGCGAAGTTGGTGTTATGTAGGGAAACTGCCCCCATATTAATCTCATTGTTCCTATATTCATCCTACGATGAATCAAACAATTGGGCAGTTGAAGGATCGGTTTCGTTTTCTAATAATGTTTGCTTACGTTAAATAACTACAACAAACATTACTAACTAATCCTGTCACGTGTATATTGTTTTATTTCAAATAGGATGAATTGCAAAGTGATGAGATTAATATAGGTACATCTTCCCTATTTGTGTTCGTGTGGAGTCCATCCCTATTCTGTTGGTGAGCGTTCACACTACCCGCACAACCAGTTATCACTTTTCCTCATCGCCCGGTGCTACGAACATTGACGAGTAACAACAACGTATCGAGAACTTTCGACTGCCGATCAGTCAAGATCAAACACGTTATACTTTGTAAAAATCAAAATTAATACAGTCCGCTTTTCTTTCAATTGATTCTCCGCGTTTTATTCGATATTCCGATTCCTTCGAACATTTTGGACCTTCGTCGCCGGATATTGTTGACTCGCTATGGAAGCAATTCGAAAACGTCGCGATGTGCTTTTCGAGCGCATGAAATGGGAGCAGAAAGCGGTAGAAAGAAGGCAGCCTCCTGCCGGTGAGATCCAGGAGCGCTTGAACAAACTTACAGAACTCTTTGACAGTTTGACAAAGTGCAATCGGAAGTTGAAGAACAGTATCAAGCGCTCGAAGAAGTCAGCTCGATTTTCAATCATCGGTCGGAAATCGAGGAAATGTATTACGTTGTGAAAGGACGCTACATCAAGCTACTCGGCGAACAACTCGGCTGCAGCCTCGAATAATGTGTCGCAGTTGGCTGGCCAGGTTGGTTCCGTGAGCATTTCCCGTCCGATCGCTGACGCTCATGCGTCCGAAGGCCAAGTTCCGCTCGAGGTGCGCTTGCCAACTTTCACGCTACCAGTTTTCAACGGCGACCGAAAACAATGGGCCTCCTTCAAGGACCTGTTCGAAAGCTGCATTCATTCGAGGAACATTAAGGATTCCGTGAAGCTGCAGTACCTGCTCTCACACCTGTACGGAGAAGACAAGAAGTTGGTTAGTGCGTTCACTATCACCGATGCCACGTAGAAGTTTGGGACAAACTGAACGAGTTCTACGATAAGAAGAAGTATACTGTCGTGGCACTTGTCAAGGAGTTTGTAGACCAGCCGCCGGTTACTGCGCCGAAACTCGTGGGACTCCGTAAAATTGCATCGACCTCGGATGAAATTGTACGACACCTCAAGGCTCTAGGTGAACCGTACAAATCCTGTGACCCGTGGTTGATACATTTGCTGCTGGAGAAACGCGACCGTGAGACCCGTTCGTTGTGGGCACAAAAGCTAGTCGATGTGGAGTATCCTAGCTTCCAGGATTTCGTCACGTTCCTCGAGCGAAAATGCGATGCCTTGGAAACCTGCGCATCCTTTTCCAAGAAGGGAACTGACATCACGACTAAGAAGAAAGACTGGTGAATGGCCCAAAACACGAAGACTGCTTCGTCAAGCAAAATTATTCAAAGCTCTCACGCAAGTATCCAGAAATCCTGCCCGCAGTGCTCTGAGCTTCACACCATAAACCAGTGCCCCGGCTTCAAAGGGATGCGGGTAAACGATCGACCAAGCAAGCTAAGCTCTGCTTTAATTGCCTCAAAGCAACTTATATTGTGAAGAATTGCACCTCAACCAGGGGGCTAGTCACTCTGCCACGTTGTGTTTGTGTTTCAGTGTGTCGGAAGGTGTTTCTGTGTTTCAACTTATCTGTCAATACTACAATCGAAAATTTATGCTTATTGGCAACCATGGACCTTTTTGGCGGTTAATTCACGCACACTTATGCATCATGCAGTAAGTGGCGCCAGATATGAAATTATCTTTCATGTGGTGGCGAGTGTGTTTGAAGTGTGACGGATTGTGTTTTTATAGGACGTTCACACTATGCTCTATATTACGTGATATTGCAAGCAAGGTGACTCTAATATCTCAGGTGGTCTCAATACTGTATATGAGAATTTCAGCCATGTTTAAACGCACACTCATACGATCCATATCAAGTAAAATACTGGTCTGGCATACTAAAGTTGTCTCCTTTACACCTATGCAACAGTGCCACAGTCAATGTCGCAGTACCATTTTAAACCAAACGAGTAAAAGAGATGATAAGTTTCACACTGCCAGGCCTGTGTTCTATGCCATGGGATATGAAGCGTCCGGCTGCAAGGTTTGTTTACCAATATTTCGGGGGAAAAGTGCACGTGCTAATGTAGGTAAACAAAACGTTTAGCCCATACCGTTTACATTAATATATAACTCTTCACTCCTACTCTGAGAAAAATTCTATCGTTATACCGACTATTAAATCATGGTCAGTATGACCATATAGACTAACTCTAAGACCAGTAGGTCCCGAACAAATACGATTTTTTTCTTGGCTCAATCAGTACTAGCACATCGGTCCTAAGCTCGGTCCCAAGCTTAATAATACACCCCTAATAATGAACTCACACGAACACACTCTCAAATATTCTGTCAAAATAACACAGCAAATCAAAACAAAGGCGCAAAGATGTATAGTTAGGTGCTGGTTTCAATGTGTACTTCGGACCAAGGGGTTCTACAACAGTGAACCAATTTCAAATTGTTAGTTGCATATTGATTGTTGGTATGACCATGGACCCAAAAGGGAAGGACGTAGTTGTGCCGAAGAAACATTTAAAAAATTATGGACCAATATCGTACTAGAGAGTCGGCTTCTAGTACTATCAAAGTGCCGTGTTTACTAGATTATTTTCGACATTGCATAAACGTGTTTTAGTGTGCATGTAAATTATGACGGTTGATTTTATATATAAATTTTTGGTCCCCCCCCCCCAAGCCGGCCCCCCCCCCCCCCCCCCCCCTTTTTTTTTGGCCACACCCCACCCCCCCCCCCCAACCCAAAAACTCCCCCCCCCCCACAACAAAAAAAAAACAAACTACCAAAATTAATTTTAAATATTTTTTTTGTTTCCACCCCCCCCCCCCCAAATACCCCTCCCCCCCCCCCCTCCCAAAATTTTTTTCTTTTTTCGTTCCCCCCCCTTCTATTTTTTTTTTTTTTTTTTTTTTTCTCTATTTTTTTTTCACACAACATTAGAAAATGTTTTGGTGTGAGCTACTTTTTTAGGGGCGAATCATTGAGCTTGGGACCGAGTTTGGGACCCATGTGCTAGTACTGACTGAGCCAAGAAAAACATCGTATTTGTTCGGGACCTACTGGTCTTAGAGTTAGTCTATGGTACAATCGGTCAGTAGGTGTTTCCGGGCTTCATTATTACTCTTGATACTCAGTGGCAAATAGAAGCGAAATAATTAGAGTGCAATTAGGTGATATCAAAATTGAAATTAAAATATAAAGAAATCCGCTTAGGGTGCAGTCAAGAAGTTTAGTTCACCGATTGATCCCGATTGAAAAGTTGTGCCTCGTGCGAAGAGATGTTAAAACCGAGGTTAAAACGTAGGGTGTAAGCAACGGAAAAGGGCTACCGACTTGTGAGTAACCTTAATTTTAGATTAAGATGTTTAAGTAATTGAGTCTCTATTACAGTTTGAAGCAACTTCGCTAACAGAATCGGCCGTCTTTTTTTCTACACCCTCCCTTGACAAACTTCAAAAAGTCGTGGTGCCATGGATAGACAAAAGGATTATCATGAAGGGGAACATCCGGAACGAAACTGCGTGGCTTGTTTGCGACCGGATGAGGTGGAGGACATGGTCCAGTGCGATCATTGCGATGCGTGGAGCCATTATACGTGCGCGGGAGTGGATGAAAACATCGCCAACCATTCTTGGGTATGGGGCCACTGTACCGGCCGGCAAAACGACGATGCTATTACAACACGTAGCACATCCAGTCGCGGCAGTTCGTCGTCGGTGATGTCCGTCTGTCTGAGCCAGCTAGTAGAACGACAGCAACTCGAGCGCTCCCGTATGGAAATCGAGCTACAGCGCCGTCATTTGGATGAGCAGCAGAAGCTGATCGATAGTACGCTCGACGGAGCCGATGCGAAAAGTAACCGCGGTGGTGGATTCTCTGGCGAAGCGGTCAATATTTTAACTTCACCCGCATCCAACAAGCGGCTCACAACGCCACCCCCGGCCAATGCTCCTCTAGTGCCGATTTCCCGTCGGTCGATGCCGCCGTCTGATACGCCATCTGATTTCGGCGCTCGAACCGAGTACCGTTGAAGGTATGAAGCACAAGAAGGATCCTCAAGTAGCCCTGAAGGAGCCCAAGAAAAGGGTTGAGCAGTGCGAGCAGCGCGCCAACCCAACACCTGATTAACTCGCCGAGCTCCATACTCAATTGGAAATGTGTCGCAAGCTTCTTGAAGGTTTCCAGGCCGGGAACCAATCCTTCGAATCGAATCAACAAGCGGTACAAGTTCAACCAGAACCGGCGGTTGGAACATCGCGCAGGCAGAACCCTACCGTAACTATCCCGAAAGTGCGTCGAACATTGCCGACGATTTCGGACGAAGCTGGAGCAGTCGGAGGAGTTATCCAGCCGGATCAAATCTGGCCACTCAAGGTACCGGTAAACCAAACGGGTTCTTCTGCGGTAAGTCAACCGAATATTTCTCTGCGCCCGAAAGAGACGGAACCCCCAGGTAAGCGTCAAGCCTTGAGTAAATTCATTGAAAATCCAAACCGATATGCCATTAACTGTTGCCCCACGACCAATATTCCAACTTCCCGAGAGCAGCTGCGAAGCGACGCGCGCCCGGAAGACCCACGTATTCCTACAATCTTCGCCAGAGAGCAGCTGCGAGAATCACTCGCGCACTCTCGTAACGACAGTTCGTTCAATTTTGTACGCGAACTAAATTCAACCAGTTTGCAATCGAGAAGTCCTCCCTCTCGCGTGGTTGAATCGTCTCAGACCCCTCGTCAGTCAGAACGTTCTCAACATGATCAAGTGATTCCCAACTGCGAAATAGTACGTCCCACGCAACAGCAGCTAGCAACAAGGCAGTCCCTGGCTAAGGAGCTTCCCAGATTCTCCGGCGACCCCGCCGATTGGCCGATCTTCATCTCCAGCTACCGTTACACATCCGAAGCTTGTGGATTCACGGACGGAGAGAACATGCTACGCTTACAGCGGTGCTTATCGGGGGCTGCGCTCGAAACAGTACGCAGTCGATTGGTGCTACCAGTAGCAGTACCACAGGTGATCGAGACCCTCCGGATGCGATTCGGACGACCGGAGTTACTGATCAATGCCCTACTCCGGAAAGTGCGGGAACTTCCGGCTCCAAGGTCGGACAAACTCGAAGGGCTTATTGACTTTGGCATGGCAGTGCAAGCGTTGTGCGACCACATTGAGGCCGCAAACGAACGAGCTCATCTCTCGAACCCAGCGCTACTCCAGGAGCTAGTGGCAAAGCTTCCCGCGGACCAACGGATGATGTGGGCAGGTTACAAACGGGGATTTCAGCATGTAGACCTTAAGACCTTCGGAGATTATATGGCGGCGGTGGTGCAAGACGCGACCAGTGTGGTGACCTTTGAGCCGGAGGCGAAACGTAGCGGTGCCCGTGACCGTCCGAAGAACAAGGGATTCGTGAATTCGCACGCAAATGAAAGATCTGAGGAAACAGCAAAATCATCGTACAAACCGAAGGAGGCGCCGAAACATCCCGACTGCGCTCATTGCAAAAGAGGTGGCCACCGAGTGCGTGATTGTTATGCGTTTAAGGAGCTACACGTCGACGATCGCTGGAAGCGAGTACGCTCGCTCGGATTATGCCAGAATTGTTTATTCGACCACGGACGACGTGGGTGCCGAGCACGGAAAAACTGTGACATCGACGGATGCCAATACCGCCACCATCCGCTTCTACATTCATCCAAGGGTCCTCAAAGGTCTTCAGAAAATGCGGTTCAGATGGCAGAGAATCACATCCATCGCCACCCAAGTTCTGGAACTCTTTTCCGGATTATTCCGGTGACTCTGTACGGGACTAACGCTTCGATCGACACGTTCGCCTTTCTCGACGAAGGTTCAGATCTGACTCTGGTGGAGAGCGATCTGGTGACCTCGTTAGGTGTAAAGGGTACGCCACTGCCACTATGCCTCCGGTGGACCGGAAACACCTCACGTGTTGAGAAGAGTTCTCAGCAGATAACGATCGAGATTACGGGATTCGGACAAGAGAAACGACACAAGCTGCTCAATGCAAGAACCGTAGACAACCTGGGACTACCCGCTCAAAGTTTCCAAGTGGATGAAGCCGTGGAACAGCACAGACACCTGAAGGGTGCCAAAGATTCTAATCGGCGTGGACAACTTGCGATTAGCATTACCGCTGAAAGTACGAGAAGGCGGCGGAACAGCACCAGTGGCAGTGAAAACCAGACTGGGGTGGTGCGTATACGGTCCTCGAGGGAGCAGTGAGCAAGATTCCTACAGTTTCCACGTGTGTGAATGTTTCTGCGATGAGGAACTTCACGAAGCGGTGAAGACATTCTACGTTGTTGAAGAAACGGGTACAAAGCCAGCGGAATCGTCAATTCCGAAGGAAGATGTGCGAGCGCTTGCCATTATGGAAGCTACAACTCGACTAGTGGAGAACCGGTTCGAGACCGGCCTCATTTGGCGAGAGGATCAAGTAGAATTTCCGGACAGCTACTACATGGCGGTACGTCGTCTGGTGTGCCTTGAACGCAGGATGGAGCGCGACCCAGCGCTGAAGGAAAATCTCCACCGGCAAATCGGTGAATATGAAACGAAAGGTTATGCGCACAAGATCACAATTGCGGAGATGGAAGCAGCAGATTCCAAGCGAGTTTGGTACCTCCCAGTTGGAGCAGTGATGAACCCCAAGAAACCGGGGAGAGTTCGAGTCATCTGGGATGCAGCGGCGAAAGTCAACGGCGTATCGTTGAACAGTGAGCTCCTCAAAGGCCCGGATCAACTCACGTCCCTCCCAGCCATTCTCTTCCGTTTTAGATTGTATGGGGTGGCCGTTACTTCAGACATTCAGGAAATGTTTCATCAAATCCGAATCCGAGCTGAAGACAGAGACTCTCAGCGTTTCCTGTGGCGCGCCAAGCCAACCGAGGAGCCGACGATCTACGTGATGGATGTAGCCACGTTTGGCAGCACTTGTTCACCAGCATCGGCGCAATTTGTCAAAAACCGGAATGCGGAGTTACACAGAGAGCTCTACCCAGAGGCAGCGAAAGCGATTGTCGACGACCACTACGTTGACGATTACTTGGCAAGTTTTGGCGCATGGGAGGAGGCAGCCAAGGTGGCGTGCGATGTACGATTGGTGCACGGTAACGGCGGTCGAACAGTGGCGCGGTGCTGGAAATGCTGGATGAGGAACAGGTTGAATCGGACAAAGAGATAAATTTAACCGACGGTGTGAAAACCGAAAGAGTTCTTGGAATGCTGTGGAGTCCGTCGAACGACGAGCTGAGCTTCTCCACACAGATGAGCGAAGAAGTCCAAACATTGATCCGAACAGCCACGAGACCGACAAAGAGGCAAGTGTTGCGGTGCGTGATGACCCTGTTTGACCCGTTAGGGTTGCTCTCGCCATTCACCATACACGGAAAGGGTTTGATTCAAGACTTGTGGCGAGCAGGCACTGCGTGGGACGAGCAAGTCAGCGAGGACATCTACTCCAAGTGGCACCGATGGGTGCAGATGATAGGTTACATTGCAGAGATACGAATTCCGCGGTGTTACTTCCGCAACGCCGATCAGAACACGTATCACGGTGCAGAGCTCCATGTTTTCGTCGACGCAAGCGAGATAGCGTATTCTTGTGCGATTTATCTACGTACACTGGAAAAGGGTGGGGATTCGCAGTGTTGCCTGATCGCTGCGAAATCAAAGGTCGCCCCACTGAAGCCCTGGTCAATTCCTCGACTCGAGTTGCAAGGCTGTGTTTTGGGTGTACGATGGTCGACGTTCGTCAAAGCAGAGCACAACATTCCCGTATCCAAGACGGTGTTTTGGACAGATTCCAGAACGGCATTGGCCTGGATCAAGTCCGACCCTAGGAATTATCGACAGTTCGTTGCATTCAGAGTAGGAGAGATTCTGGAACATACGACCTCGAGTGAGTGGCGGTGGATACCGTCGACGGCCAATCCAGCGGACGAAGCTACCAAGTGGGGTAGCGGGCCATACTTCGACCGCAATAGCAAATGGTTCCAGGGACCCAATTTTCTACGACTTCCGGAGAATGAATGGCCTCGTCCGAGGGATCCAGTTTCCGCTACCAGCGAAGAAATGCGTGCAGCGATTTTTCACCACTGCTATTTCGAACCCCCGATAGATTTTGCCCGGTTCTCTTCCTGGAGTCGCCTACTACGAACAATGGCGTACGCGCTTCGATTCCTGAACAATTCGAACAAGAAGTGGCCATTGCGGACCGGCCTGTTATCGCAAAACGAACTCCAATTAGCAGAAGAAACCATCTTCAAAGTGGTACAACGTGAAACGTACCCAGATGAGGTCGTTGCGCTGACCGACAAAGCACCTAACGAGAGCGGGCAGGAGATCATCGGGAAACATAGCTCCATTTTCCAAATGATGCCGATGTTGGACAACAGCGGCCTGCTGCGCGAAAGAGGTCGGATTGGTTCTGCCGAAGACGTAGGGTATAACGTTCGCCACCCCATTATCCTTCCGAGGAAACATCGAGTTCCGGAACTGCTGGTACTAGATCTTCATCAACGATGCCAGCACGGAAATTCAGAAACGGTGGTTAATGAGATTCGGCAGCTCTACAACATCCCGAGACTTCGATTGGTGGTCAAGAAAGTTGGTCGGGACTGCGTGCTGTGTAAAGTCCGCCGGGCGAGGCCAACGATCCCACCGATGGCGCCACTTCCTCCGGCGCGTCTAGCTCACCACGAACGAGCCTTCACCTATACCGGGGTAGATTACTTCGGGCCACTGACAGTGAAGCTGGGTAGATCCAACGTGAAGCGGTGGATCGCGTTGTTCACCTGCCTAACGGTGCGTGCCGTTCATCTTGAAGTTGCATATTCGTTGTCGACTGAATCCTGCATCTCCTGGGTCCGTCGATTTGTGGGCCGCCGAGGTCCACCCGCCGAGTTCTTCAGCGACAACGGGACGAATTTCCAGGGGGCCGATCGAGTGCTGCGGTACCAGATAGGTCAGGGACTGTCATCAACGTTCACCACCACCAACACCAAGTGGAACTTTATTCCGCCGGGAGCACCACACATGGGCGGAGCGTGGGAACGCTTGGTTCAATCGGTGAAGGCAGCCATGCAGGAAGGATATTCGGAGGAAAAACTTGATGACGAGGGGCTGCAGACGCTGGTCGTGGAGGCTGAAAGGTTGGTAAACTCAAGGCCTCTGACGTACTTGCCACTTGAAGCTGAGGAATCAGAGGCGATTACGCCGAATCACTTCTTGCTGCTGAGCTCGAACGGGATGAAACAACGTGAAGAGGGGACAGTAGCAGCAGTACAAGCGCAGCGTGGAGAGTTAGTTCGCCGACAAATCTTGGGGAGATCGTGGGAGATAATTGAACGACAGTTGAACCGTTTCTGGAAGCGATGGCTGGTAGAGTACCTACCGGTGATCGGTCGGCAGTCGAAGTGGTTCGAGGTAACTCGATCGTTAAAAGCAGGTGACTTGGTCATGGTAGCTGAGCCGACGAAGCGAAATGGATGGGAATGCGGAAGGATCGTCCGTACCGTCCCAAGCCCGGATGGCCGACACCGTCAGGCGGTTGTGCAGATGGGGACGAAAACGTTGGTGAGACCAGTGTCACGGTTGGCGCTGCTTGACCTTAGGAACTACAGTGTGAATCCAGAGGACTCCGGACCACACCCGGGGGAGACTGTCGGCGCAGAAGCCGGCAAGCTGGCAACCCTGCCCACCGACGTTTTTGATGCGAGGGCATCAAGTGCCAAAGCGTCGTGGCAGAACGCAATGACAGATGTCACTTCGCGCAGTACAATCGGTCAGTAGGTGTTTCCGGGCTTCATTATTACTCTTGATACTCAGTGGCAAATAGAAGCGAAATAAATAGAGTGCAATTAGGTGATATCAAAATTGAAATTAAAATATAAAGAAATCCGCTCAGTTAGGGTGCAGTCAGGGCCCTCCCCCCCCCTTTTTGTTTTTTTTTTTGTGTGTCGGAGGTTGTTTTTTTTTTTTATCTTTTCCCTCAAAACTCCAAAAAAAAATTTTTTTTTTTTGCAAACAACGACCTTTTTGGGGGTTAATCCCCCCCCCCCAACACACATTTTTTACACAACAATGCAACCCGGGGGGGAAAAAAAACAGGAAAAAAAAAAAAACCCATTCGTGCAAGTGGGGCCAGATATGAATTTATCTTTCATGTGGTGGCGAGTGTGTTAGAAGTGTGGCTGATTGTGTTTTTTAGGGTGGTAACACACGTCGATGAGAACTCTTTGGACCGTCGGGAGAAGAATGCGAAATGCGTCGTCGGTGAATGAAGACAAGGAAAGCTCTTCCCGGTGGGTCTACGCGTTCGCCAAGAAAGTGTGCCCAGATTCGGTTCCGGTGCAAAGAATTGCTCGCGATACTCAAACCAATCGTAACGAAATGGATGCGCCCTTTTCTACGCTCGAATTCTCACTTGCTCTTCTGTCATGCAACAATTCTGCACCAGGAATTGATAAAATCAAGTTTAACTTGTTGAAAAACGTCCCAGACGTCGTGAAGAGGCGCTTGCTAAACTTATTTAATCAGCTCCTGGAAAGCAATATTGTTCCGGATGAATGGAGGCTGGTTAGAGTTATAGCTATACAAAAACCCGGGATAGCCGCGTCGGATTACAACTCTTACCGTCCAATTGCGATGTTGTCGTGTATACGGAAGCTGCTAGAGAAGATGATTCTCCATCGGCTCGACAAATGGATTGAATCTAATGGCTTTCTATCTCATACACAATTTGGTTTCCGCAGAGGAAAAGGAACAAGCGATTGTCTTGCTGCTATCAACAGAAATACAGCTGGCCTATGCTCAAAATGAGCAAATGGGCTCAGTTTTCATGGACATTAAGGGGGCTTTTGATTCAGTTTGTGTAGACGTCCTTTCAGACAAATTCCACGAGTGTGGCCTTTCACCATTATTAAACAACTATTTGTACAATTTGTTGTCTGAGAAACATATGAGCTTTTCTCATGGGTCTTCGACAACTTCACGAATTAGCTACAAGGGTCTCCCCCAGGGCTCTTGTTTAAGCCCCCTTTTTTATAATTTTTATGTCAGAGACATCGATAGCTGCCTCATGGAAAATTGCACGCTAAGACAGCTTGCGGATGACGCCGTTGTTTCATTTGTAGGACCAGGGGCGAACAACCTGCAGGGACCGTTGCAGGATACCCTAGACAATTTGTCTACCTGGGCTGTAAAGCTGGGTATCGAATTCTCCCCGGAGAAAAGAGAGTTAGTTGTTTTTTCTAGGAAGCGTGATCCAGCACAGATACCGCTTCAACTCATGGGTAAAATAATAACTCAAAGTTTGTCTTATAAATACCTAGGGGTCTGGTTCGATTCTAAATGCACCTGGGGAAAGCACATTAAGTATCTGCATCAGAAATGCCAGCAGCGAATAAACTTCATGCGTACTATCATCGGAACATGGTGGGGAGCCCACCCGGAAGATCTGATAAAGCTGTATCGTACAACGATTCTGTCGGTTCTCGAGTACGGTAGCTTCTGTTTTCAATCCGCCGCGAAAACTCATATTCTGAAGCTGCAGCGAATCCAGTACCGTTGTCTTCGTATCGCGTTAGGCTGCATGAACTCAACTCATACTATGAGTTTGGAGGTATTAGCAGGAGTTCTTCCTTTATCAGATCGTTTTGTGGAGCTATCGTTCTGGTTCCTCATCCGCTGTGAGGTGCTAAATCCATTGGTAATTGAAAATTTTGAAAAGCTAATCGAACGAAATCCTCAAACTTAGTTCATGACACTGTACCATTGGTACATGACTCTGGAGGTGAGCCCTTCTTCGAATGTTCCTAATCGTGATTACTCCCAAGACTTCTCTAGTTCTACTGTAGTTTTTGATCCAACCATGAAGCAAGAAGCTCGTGGAATACCAGATCCACTCAACTCCACTAACAAATAGATATGTTCGTTTGATCCTCTCTTAGCTGTCCCTAACATGTCCACCTCGTCCCCTCCCCCGTAATACCGCTTCTATTGTATCGTTACAGCTTAACGCAATGCAACATCTACGCCAGACCTACAGCAACAATATAGCATCGCCAATCTGCTGTTGAAAGCCAACGTTAAGATTCCTACTTCCCCATTCCTACCCGAATCATTGTAATCCCTAACCTCGACCAAGCCGCGAGTTTTTCGGCTTTCCAAAACTAACCTAGTAAATAAGTTATTCTCGTTGTAAAAAAAAAACCCGCCCCCTTTTCCTTTTTTTTGCAAACCCCTAGCTGCCAGCGCACCTGATGTTCTACCGACCTTGCACCACACATACGTACAACAGTAGACAGGAAAGAAAAATGACAGGTAACGCGAACGACTACGAAAGGGTGAGTGGAAACAAAACAAAAACACATAAAGTACGAGAAGTAAATTTGCTAGCGACAAACAAGTGAGGTTTAAAATAATAAAGTTACCCTAATATCACGCGTACAACACAATATTATCTACGGCTAGACTTAATACTAGGTAAATAATATCTAATAAAGTATGATTAATGAATTGTACACTTTCAATCAGAACTTATTATACTTATATCTAGCACTGTTGTACCCTCAAATCAGGGAAAAGCCTAACCTAGCTAAACAGCTGAAACCGCACAAGCACGATACGACATAGAAACATAAGATCCGGATAGATAGGGGACTAAACGTAAGTTAAACCTAGACATATGCAAGACACAGTTTATCTTAAATTACGATGGCATGAACATGAATTTACCTAATTTATTGCTTTCACTTGAAATAATTTGATAATATAATTAACACAATCTATGTACAATTTTGCTTCCCATCAGGATAATTATAATCTACCGTCAAATAACAACCAATTCTGTGTTTCAATACGGTGATTATAAATACGGAACTAACCCCTGCAATATCGTTGGTTCGAAAACCAACATCTTATAATTATCGTTTATTTTTCAAAAATGTCGAGTCGCGATGCAATCGGTTCTGGTAAGAGTGGAAAGGCTTCGAAGAAAGGCAAAACATCGAAAGTAAACCCCAATGAAATTCCTGAAGGGGGAAATATTTCAATAGTGGTCACGGAAGCTAGAGAGGAGACATCATTGGAGGATCGAACCTTGGCCGGTCGAACTTGCAAATCTTGCAAAGGACCGGATACCGACGAGATGGTGCAGTGTGATAAGTGCGATAAATGGCATCACTTTGGCTGTGTTGGAGTTACGGAGGAGGTAGCAGATCATAGTTGGAGCTGTCCAAAGTGCGTATCGGCAAAGTGGGCACAGCGAACAGGATCAACTTCCAGTAAACAACTTCAACCAACCCGTGACGCAAAAGATAGCATGGAACCACAGGATCAGAGAAAGTTGGATAGCAAGGAGCTACGCTCTGGAAGCAAGAAAGCTGACGAAAGTGTAGCGTCGAGTATTCCGTCAACATCATCCCGTAGATCATCGAGGACACTTCTAAAGCTACAAATGCAGAAGCTAGAAGAGGAAGAAAAGCTGGCGAAGCAGTTTCTTGAAAGAAAGTATGCCCTTTTGCAGGAAGCAGCCAGCGAGAAAAGTTCCATGATGAGTTCGAGCATGAGCAGAGTACGAGATTGGGTGAGTGACAACAAAACGCGTCGAGAAGAAGGCGGTATGCTACATCCAGAGGCAGATGTCTTTGATCCACAGCGACACTCTACGCAGAACCCTGGGACAATAGAGCGCGTGAATTTGTTAGCAGCACCGAAAGAGCATTTGATTCCACTGGGACAGGATAAACCGTCAATCGGGCAAACCTTTTCGATGAAAGCAATGTCCAGTGGTGCAACCGGACAAGCAAATTCAAATCAGCAAGCGGCCAATGTTATGTATTCTTCGGTACGAGGCCAGAAGGATTTCTCGTGTGAATGCATTCCAAGATCAACCGGGGTAGGAGGTCAGTACATGCCTGAGCGTATCCAATCAAGGCTTCCTTGTTCCAGAGGACAAGCACGATTTGAAGAGGAATTTGACGATCCATGTCCGCTCACCAAGAGACAGCTGGCTGCGCGCCAGGCGGTGTCAAAAGACTTACCAAGCTTTTCAGGGAAGCCAGAGGAGTGGCCTATATTTTTCTCGTTCTATACTAACTCGACTGCCATGTGTGGGTTCACAGATGCAGAGAATGTGATCAGGCTGCAGAAAAGCTTAACAGGGAAAGCTTACGATGCGGTGAAGAGTCGTTTGATGCACCCATCGAATGTAAACCAGATCATTGCCACACTGCGGATGAGGTTTGGACAACCAGAAGCCATCGTTCACTCGCTGATAGCAAAAATTACAGCCCTGCCGGCGTTGAGAGAAGACAAGCTCGAAACCATAATGGATTTTGCCGTTGAAGTTCAAAATTTTTGCGCCGTCGTGGATGCGTGCGAGTTAGAGGAGCACTTTTATAACGTGTCACTATTACATCAACTAGTCTGCAGACTACCGCCGTCCATCAAGCTAGACTGGGCCAGGTATCGCCAAACGCTGCCTAGAGTCAATCTGGCAAATTTCGGAAACTGGATATATTCTCTAGCAGAGGCAGCTAGTACAGTGACCATCCCTGGAATTCAAGAATTCAAGCCCTTGCGAAATGAGTCTCGCCCCGCCAAGAAAGGAAGCGGCTTCCTTAACGCGCATCTAGATTTACATGTTCCAGAGTCAGATTCACGGAAGGATTCAAAACCCTCGATTAACGAGTGCCCGGTGTGTAAGTCCAGTTGCAAGGCAATTGAAAAATGCAAGCAATTTCTGGAGTTATCGAGAGACTCTCGGTGGGCAGTCGTGCGCGACTTCAATCTCTGTCGTCGCTGCTTGGCAAAACATAACGGTGGATGTCAAGCTAAGCCGTGTGGAAAGGATGGCTGTGTGCGGAAACATCACCAGCTCCTTCACAACGAGAACCAGAGCAAAAAGGATACGAGTCCGATAATCAGCAAAAGTCAGCAAAGTGGAACAAATGCGAATTCATTAAGAAACGAATGCAATATTCATCGCTCTAGCTGCAGCACTTCTCTTTTTCGTTACCTCCCAGTAACATTGCATGGGAAGAACGGATATGTACAGACGTTCGCGTTTTTGGACGAAGGTTCAAAGTTAACCCTCATGGATCAAGACCTAGCTGCCGAACTTGACCTGGACGGAGTTGAAAGCCCATTGTATCTACGATGGACTGGTGGCACCGAGCGTTGCGAGAAAGAATCCCTTATCACCAACGTATCGATTGCAGGCAAGCACGACGGAGCGAAGATGTTCAAATTGGATGATGTGCGTACGGTAAAAGAACTTCAGTTGCCGCGGCAATCCCTAGACGCCGGAAAGATGAAGGAACAGTATCCGTATCTGCGTGGACTACCCATCGAGTCATACGAAGACGCCCGTCCACGAATTCTAATCGGCCTAAAGCACGCAAACGTCAGTCTCGTACTGCAAAGTCGAGAAGGTAAGCAGGAACAGCCAATTGCCATCAAGACGCGACTCGGATGGACCATATGTGGTGGAAGTGACGACGAAAATGCGCCGAACATGGTGGGGAGAAAATGCGCCGAACATGGTTCACTACTCTTTCCATGTAGATTCATACAACAGTCATTCGGACGAAGATCTCCACCTAGCCATGAAGGAATACTTTACCCTCGACAGCCTTGGTGTAGTAAAGACGACTGAAGCGCTGCTGTCCTCCGAAGATAAACGAAGCTGTAATATGCTGGAAACGCTAACCTGTTTCAAGGGTGACCGGTACGAGACTGGATTACTTTGGCGTTATGACGACATCCGTCTACCCGACAGTCGGCCAATGGCGTTACATCGTTACAATTTGCTGGAAAAGCGGATGCAGAAGGATCCAGATTTAGCCAACGCTTTGAACCAAAAAATTGCTGAATACCTCGCGAAAGGATACATTCGACAGCTGACCAAGGAAGAAGAAGATCGACCGGTTTCACGTGCCTGGTACTTACCGGTATTTCCGGTGTTTAATCCAAACAAGCCGGGAAAAGTGCGAATGGTGTGGGATGCAGCTGCCAAGATTTTCGGAATATCACTGAATTCTGCGCTGATGAAAGGGCCGGACCAATTGTGTTCGCTCTTCTCTATTCTCCTACAATTTCGAGAACACTCAGTAGGATTAACTGGTGATATACGCGAGATGTTCCACCAGGTACAGATCCGGGAACAGGACCGGCCATGTCAGCGGTTCTTTTGGAAGGACGAAACCGGGAAATTTGTCGTGTTTGAGATGTGTGTCATGACTTTTGGTGCGTGTTGTTCGCCCAGCAGTGCACAATTCGTCAAAAATCTGAATGCGGAGCGGTTTGTTGGGAAGTATCCACAAGCGGTCAACGTTATCGTAAAACAGCACTACGTGGACGACATGCTAGTGAGCGTAAGGACGGAGAAGGAAGCGATACGTTTAGCCAACCAAGTAAAATACGTTCACTCCCAAGGTGGCTTCGATATCCGCAACTGGATATGTAACTCCCCAGCGGTTCTGAAGTCACTGGGAGAAGAAGACGCGAAGGCTAAGAATCTAGACCTGTCAGTGGAATTGGCTACAGAAAAAGTATTAGGATTGTGGTGGTGCACTGAGAAGGATACGTTCACGTACAAGGTAGGATGGACCCGATACGACCAAGCGCTGCTAGTAGGGCAACGACGTCCTTCGAAACGGGAAGTACTTAGAGTGCTCATGTCAATCTTCGACCCACTTGGTTTAATTGCACACTTTCTAATCTACCTGAAGGTGCTACTGCAGGAAATCTGGCGCTCAGGAGCCCGATGGGATGAGGAGATTAACGACGAATTATTTTCGAAGTGGCAAACCTGGCTACGAGTGCTGCCTTATGTCGAACGCGTACAAATACCTCGATGCTATCACGCCCAGGAGTCTCTCGACCATGTAACAGAGCTACACACGTTTGTAGACGCTAGTGAGAATGGATTCGCTGCCGTTTCGTTTCTTCGATTCGCCGATGGAAAGGAGGAAAAATGTATTCTCGTCGCAGCAAAAACCCGAGTTGCTCCTTTGAAATTCCAGTCGATTCCCAGGCTTGAGCTGCAGGCCGCAGTACTTGGTGCAAGGCTAGCACACACCATTAATGAATCCTTGTCCATCAAAACAGCGCGACGCTACTGGTGGACCGATTCCCGGGATGTGCTGTGCTGGATCAACTCGGATCACCGACGGTTCACACCGTTCGTGGCGCACCGAGTTAGTGAGCTCCTCGATACAACGGAAGCAAGTGAGTGGCGCTGGGTGCCAACAAAGGAAAATGTTGCAGACGATGCTACGAAGTGGCAAGGGCGACCGGATATGAATGTTGATAGCAGATGGTTTAACGGGCCTAGATTTCTCTGGCAAAGTGAAACTGATTGGCCTCAACAAACCCAAATCAACAAGTCTACTCAAGAAGAACTTAGACCTCATCTAGTGGCACACATCACGACAACAGGACCAGCGCTATGCACTACAGATTATTCTAGCTGGAAAAGACTAGTCAACGTAGTAGGACTCCTTTTCCGCTTCTCGACCAACTGTCGACTTAAAATCCTGCATCAACCTATACGCACTGGTCCATTGACTATGGAGGAGATACAAGCAACCGAAGAGAGTGTTATACGCCAAGCCCAACATGGTACTTTCGCTGAGGAGATTGCAGCTTTATCACAAGGAAACCAGCTACCACGAAGCAGCCCACTCTTCAAATCATCTCCGTTCATCGACGATAATGGAATCCTGCGTATGCGCGGACGCACATCCTACTGCCGCTTTATTGCTGACGAAGCAAAGAACCCGATAATCCTATCGCATGACCACCATGTAACCACACTGATCATCAGCCACTACCACGTTAAATACCACCACCTCAATCAAGAAACTGTAGTCAACGAACTACGGCAGAAGTTCGCCATTCCACGAATCCGTGTGTGTTGTGCAATGGTTAGAAGAAACTGTCAGCGC
The DNA here is from genome assembly GCA_024533555.2 of Aedes koreicus. Classification (NCBI taxonomy): domain Eukaryota; kingdom Metazoa; phylum Arthropoda; class Insecta; order Diptera; family Culicidae; genus Aedes; species Aedes koreicus. The sequence goes on along the minus strand of JAHHFK020000999.1, from coordinate 126,594 downwards.
TGTAAGAACGATCGAGTTATGCCGAACCCACCGATTATGGCTGACCTGCCGGAATCAAGATTAGAGGCATACTCCAGACCCTTCACGCACGTAGGTATCGACTACTTCGGTCCCATGGAAGTAGCTGTCGGTAGGAGAGTTGAAAAACGGTGGGGAATGCTAGCCACTTGCATGACCACGCGAGCAGTGCACATTGAACTTGCACACTCCCTGAGCACGGAATCATGCATAATGGCTATCCAAAATATGATTGCTCGCCGCGGAGTTCCACGCTATATATATTGTGACCGTGGAACCAATTTTGTGGGCACCAGCAATGAACTAAGTCGGGTGATGCGAGAGCTCGATTATGAAGCAATGATGAAAGAGTTCACCAGCTCGGAAACTGCCTTTGCCTTTAATCCACCATTGTCACCACACATGGGCGGGACCTGGGAGCGTCTGATCCGCAGTGTGAAGACCAGCCTGAAATCTTTGAATTTGCCTCGACGGCCGTCGGATGAAGTCTTGCGCAACGCATTGTCCGAGATCGAAAACACGCTGAACTCGAGACCACTGACTTATGTTGCGATCGAAGACGACGCCGCACCAGCTCTTACTCCCAACCACATCCTTCTGGGAAGCTCAAACGGGGCTAAACCACTCACAACACTGAACGACAGCGGTGCCATAGTGCGCCAATGTTGGCGAGCTTCGCAGATCATCGCCAACCAATTCTGGAGACGCTGGGTAGCTGAGTACCTACCAGAAATTACGCGGAGGACTAAATGGTACACTCCCAGTACGCTACCGGTAAAACTTGGCGACGTAGTCATCATAGTGGACCCGAACCATCCTCGCAACTGTTGGCCCAAAGGACGTGTTATTGCGACACGTGCTGGACGAGATGGAGAGGTAAGATCAGCGACTATTCGAACCGTCGCTGGTGTATATGAACGGCCGGTGGTTAAGCTAGCCGTATTGGACATCAGACGCGAAGACATGTAATCGACCAGCGGACCGATGTACCCGGGGGATTGTTGGCAAGCTCCTAGCTGCCAGCGCACCTGATGTTCTACCGACCTTGCACCACACATACGTACAACAGTAGACAGGAAAGAAAAATGACAGGTAACGCGAACGACTACGAAAGGGTGAGTGGAAACAAAACAAAAACACATAAAGTACGAGAAGTAAATTTGCTAGCGACAAACAAGTGAGGTTTAAAATAATAAAGTTACCCTAATATCACGCGTACAACACAATATTATCTACGGCTAGACTTAATACTAGGTAAATAATATCTAATAAAGTATGATTAATGAATTGTACACTTTCAATCAGAACTTATTATACTTATATCTAGCACTGTTGTACCCTCAAATCAGGGAAAAGCCTAACCTAGCTAAACAGCTGAAACCGCACAAGCACGATACGACATAGAAACATAAGATCCGGATAGATAGGGGACTAAACGTAAGTTAAACCTAGACATATGCAAGACACAGTTTATCTTAAATTACGATGGCATGAACATGAATTTACCTAATTTATTGCTTTCACTTGAAATAATTTGATAATATAATTAACACAATCTATGTACAATTTTGCTTCCCATCAGGATAATTATAATCTACCGTCAAATAACAACCAATTCTGTGTTTCAATACGGTGATTATAAATACGGAACTAACCCCTGCAATATCGTTGGTTCGAAAACCAACACCTATGCAACTTGAGCCTTATAAATAAACATTTAAAAAAAAAAAAAACCTGAAAAGTCTTGTTTGAGTCTCTCTGCACTTGCTTCTTATACCGGCTTATACCCCTATACTTTTACACACGTTTTTCAAGAAAAGGTATATGGACACCAATGTCTGTCCCAAACATCCTCCTTTTATCGGAGGTTGATATCGAAACATTGAAATCGCATTTTCGAATGGGGGGGAGGAATCACAAAATCTGAAAAAGTAACGCCGTTCATCTTTTCTAGCCTGATGGGTTCTACCTTTCGATCAATAATTGCATTGACCAACTGTTAATCACTTCTTCTTCTTCACATCTCGGCAATATTTGCATTACTAGTTATGAAATTAATCATCAGAAGTTCGTCCAATTAAAGAGCAAATGATATATTTGTGCTGTATAATTGATAAAAAAAAACATATAAAATTGAATAACAGATAACCGATTATTTTATTTGTTATCAAAAAATTTAATTAGAGAAATATAACCGTATTTGCGTCTAATTTCAAATTATTTTTTTAGATTTACCTAAATATGCTTGAAATTTACTTAAAATTGGTAACCCATAAATAAGTAAACATTACCTATATTGTTAGTTCACCATATTTAATCATATATGGGTAAAACAACTTTACCCATAAAATGAGTATGTGTACTTTTTTGCGATTATGGGTAAAGTTTACTCATATTTGGGTAAACTGATCTTAACGTGTAGTATATTCTTCGTTATGCCTTGTTCAGACTACAGAGTTGTAACATGTTACCAGGCTATCTTGATCCCCTTTTTTGTGTTGAAATTATTTAACAACCGTTATAACATGTTATAACTCTGTAGTCTGAACAAGGCATTAGCATGTGGCGGAAGGTCGGTAAGGTCTTCAGGTAAATCTGGCCAAGACGCGGGTTCTCGACAAGGTTTACGGGCCGGGGATGTGTTAAAACCACTGGGCACTAGGTCCGATACCACCGGAATCAGCGGAACGCAAACGTCAACGGGTGATTGACAGTTCTTCTTTGACGTCCAGCGAACGGGTGTGTGAGTGGACAGCCAGAAGTCAACGTATCCATCTTCTTACAGTTCGAGAAATTTGTTATCCTAGTTGCGCATTTATTTCATATTCTAAGTTGTGGTGAAGCTCTTAAATCTACCTTAAATACTAGCTAACTCTATAGGTAAGCAGTATATACTTATATCTAACGAATTTGTTACTTAAAACTACGATTTCTATAGAACACACGAAAGTGTTTTGGTTAAGCGACTCTGCGCACACATTTTCTGCAGCCAGATAGGAACGGGAAACTAAATCTGTAAGTTATATACCTCATTTCTATTTAAAATTAGACTTAATTATTATTAATTGTTTATAGTTTGAGCAGAATTAAACCGATCTGCTACAAAACTACGTTTTTCTTACCGCTTTCCGAACAACTATGCTGATTCCAGGGGGTAAGTCACTCGGCCACCTTGTGTTACCACCCTAAAAAACACAATCAGCCACACTTCAAACACACTCGCCACCACATGAAAGATAAATTCATATCAGGCACCACTTGCACGAATCGGTTGGTTTTTTTTTTTTTTTTTTTTTCTTCCCCCCCCCCCCTAAATAAAAATAAAAAAAAGGTGATGAAACCCCCCAAAAAGGCCACAGTCCAAAAAAAACAAAAATTCCAACACAAAACAAAGAAAAAATGAAACACAAAAAACCCCCCCCCCCCACCCAAAAACAAAAAACACAACGCCAAGTGCCACCCCCCCAATGACAAACCACTATTTTATTTGATATGGACATATAAGTATGCATTTAAACATGCCGGAAATCTCACATACACATTTAAGACCCCCCCCCATAAAAAAATCACCCTGCCTCCAATATCACATAAAATACAGAATATAGTGAACCTCCCAAAAAAACACAAACCCCCACACTTCAAACACACTCGCCACCACATGCACGGAGAAAAAAATAAAGTCATATCAATAATATTCCGGTCCCGATCAAGCATATTTGTGCATTGACTTTTATATAATAATTTTTTGAGATTGTTTCACGCATAATACAATAGATCGAAGAATAATGGAAGCTTCAATTAAACAGAATTGATGATCTAAATAGAGCATGAAATAGGGTTGAATCAACCATATTATGCTAACATCAACAATATTCATTGTTGATGATTTGACAGCTCTCTGATTCTCATGATAAATTCAATAATGTTTATGTTTAATTTGACCTTATTTTGAGGGTTGAACTAATGGTATCGGATGGTTGGTTTAAGCATACACAGAGATTCGTTCAAATGATGTTATGGTTGGTTCCAAAAATCAAAAAAAAATCGTTAAATTTACGATAAAAGTTCCTATAATGGTGGTATTTTAGTGCAATATGGTCTTATTGGAACATTTTGCACTAAAATACCACCATTATAGGAACGTTTACTCAATTAGCACATATTCTTTGGACATTACGAAATTAAACAAATATATTATTTTTTTTTTTTTTTTTTTTCCCTCCCTCTTCCCCCCCCCCGCACACACCCCCCCCCCCCGCCCCCCCCCCCCCCCCCCCCCCCCCCCCCAAAAACCCGGCCCCCGCTCTCCCCCCCCCAAAACCATTTTTTCCCCCCCCAAAAACCACCCCCGCGACCGGGATGACCCAGCCCACTGGGGGCCAAGTAGCAGTCACGCTTACCACTACACCACCGACGCCGGCCAAATATATTATTTATTAAATTAATTATTTATTATTTATTAAATTAAATTAAATTTATTAAACAATTAAAGGAATATAGTAACAAGGACGCAAACATGTTCATTAATTCATATTAATATTTTTTTTTTTTTTTTTGTTTTGAGGAACAGTTATGATGTTTTCAAAACATATTTATATAGGAACCACAAAATGTCAAATATACGATAAAAAATACCTGTTCCACAGTTGGAAAAATACAGTAAAAGTAATCTGTGGCTCGATGAGCAAGCTCCTCGTGCGTCAATCTGCCAAACTCATCGACAAATTCGTCGATGATTAGGTGGGTAACAAAAATTCGATCCTTCCGTGACAGGATCTTTGTTGTTTGGTACGCTTCGCAAATCAACCGCCCTTTTTTTGACCTATTGATCAGAGCTTGCGCCGTCTATTGTTGCCGTGGCAGATTACCGAGCGCAACTCTCGGTGGGTCAGATGTCTGAATATTTCTGCCTTTCAGCGGCGAGGATACTGGTGGTAATCCCTACGGAGTAAATTGCACATTACTTACTATTTTTCGAAATGAAAATGATGAGCAAATTACCAGAGACCGACGCCAGTCATTCAATCCTCGAATGCACTTGGTTCGGTCTGCTAGTCGCGGTGGAGGAAGAAGCGCTTCGACTTCTTCACGCTCGATTAATTGTAGCGCATCAATGTCGTACCCGTTAGCTGAAATCAAAATTCATTAAAACTACTTTAAAGAATAGTTACAATTTGCTTACATACCTACAAACTCTTCGATGCCCGCCGCGGATAATCCAAACGATTTCAATAATTCTACCACTTCTTCGTCAACATAAAACTCTTCAACCAGGTCGTCGTCCAAGTCAACCGAGTGATCTGCCGCCGCCATGATATTTTTTTTCCTTCGCTTTGTCGTTGAGTGCGGATGGCAGCCACGAGGCTCAGTAGAGCTGCTATATGCCCTATTTAACCTTCCAGTATGAGTGATTCAACGATAAACACGGATTCAAATAATGACATGAATGCTTGATTTAAGCATATAAGGGTTGATGTTCAATAACGTTGATTCAAATGAAATATATGCTTGATGTAAACATCAAATCATTTTCAAACAACCATTTAAATTAACTATGTCAAGAATATCTTCGAAGCTTGGGATAACTATGGCAAAAGTTATATCAATCATGCATCATTTCTGTCCGTGTGAAATATCTCCCCCCCCCCCCCCCCTCCTACACAAGTGCCCAAAAATAACCCCCCAAAAACCCCATGGGCCCCAAAAAACAAAAATTTTATATTGTAATATACACAGAAAAAGAGAAACACAGAAACACCCTCTGACACACTGAAACACAAACACAACGTGGCAGAGTGACTAGCCCCCTGTGCGGTGATGATGATGATGATGATGATGATAGCCGTCGTGGGGGAGAACGAAATTCTTCACACTTTTGGTGTCGATGACGGGTTGTTGGATGGTCCTTTACAAGGCTCGCTTGTAAAGGCCACTTCCTTCGTTCCGAACGTCGCACTGAGGCACTATCAAACCAGCTGTTACACCAGCTTTAGTGCAGAAAAAAAACCACGATCGTGGAGAAAAAAACCAAAAAAGTAATTCGATTGCGGAGCTAACCAAAAAATGAACTTGCACACTCGAACGTTCGACAAGGAATGACTTTTCAGGTTATGTGCTAGGCTTTTTATTGATAAACATTGATATGACAGTTATCGCACAACTGCAGCGCTGCCTACAGGAGCATAATGACATACATTTGAAATGTCGGTTTAAAGTTTTACACAAGTAGCAGACCGAAGATGAACGTCTGTTCTCTGTGGTTTGGGTTCAGTGTATGCGAGTGGTGTGAAGAGGTCGAAGACATAAAACATTTACTTTACGACTGTCCACGATTCAACAAAATCAGAAGCAACTTTAAAGTCCTCGAATACATGAAGCCGTTGGAGGAGAAACTCGATGAGAAATGTGAAGAAGAATGGAAACAAGTGACGAAATTCCTAAAGGAAGCTAAAATTCGGATCTAAGAGCATGCGTATCGGGCGCAACTATCTGGGCGACTAAAATACTAGCGCATCGGGCTGTCATTTTAGTTTAGTCACTCAATCTCACACCGGTCGCTACTATATTTTGTTACCGTGTTCTGTATCGGTCGCTGCTAAACTAGTGCTCCACACGCTAAGATGAGAATACCTAAAGATCGGTAAAAAGTACCGATAATTGCTCAAAAGTGCACATACCTAAATTATGCGTAAATACAAATTACCTAATATTGGGCAATAGTATTGAAGGAAGATAATATTGAATTGTTACTTTTTACTGAAAATTGGATTTTACAGGATGCTTTAAAAAAAGACATGCAATTGATTAATTTATCCATTTTGATAAGTATTTCAAATTATGCACTTTAGAAGGAACAAATGTTCAAATGTATTACATCGTAGTATCTAAAACTGAAATATGTAATAACGTTCTGACTATTTTTCAAACTGCATGGAATTGGCCATTATCGACGATTTTCTGCTCTCTTTATCACCAATTACTTTGCTTAAACTGCTCGAAAAACCATTCTACTAGGTAAACAATAACGTCTTATATTGAAAAATTAACATTACACCAAAGTCAGTAAAAACTACGCAGGTAATCAATAAGCAGTTCCAAAGCATCTTTACGGCAGCCTATCAAGTAATTAAGTCACCTTAACACCCCGTTCGCACTACAACCTTTATTACGTGATATGGAGTATCTTGATATCAAATGCTATGTACATTATTTCCGGTGAAAACTAGATGTATAGATGCTGATATCAAGATACCCCAAGTAACACCACTTGTCACATTCATGTTAATAATACACGTTTTAGACCAAGCTCATGTTTTTTTTCTAACGTCAATAACTTAATTTCATACACGCATATAACCGAAAAAGCGCAATAAATGTGGCATTTTTGAACATCTTTTAGGTCATCCCAGATGTTTTGTAGAACATCCATAAGACAAATATTATGTTCTATGGATGCTTCCAACAGCATGCTTATAACATAATAATATGTTTTGTCAAAGCAAGCACGGTATGAACAAAGTAAAAACAAATATAAACATGATTTTTTAATGGCGAAACGATATCGTAGCTAACGGTATTTTACGCGTTACAGATGATTGTTTATAACTTTTTAAAATAGGAAATTAAAAGTGCTTTAAGCATGGAAGTTGCATCAAAATTGTATATGCGGGCCAAGGTTAGCAGTGCAACTTTCCGTTTTACCGTCCCTAATTTCATGCGCCATCGATTGGATTAAAAAACGTAGAAGGTACCCCGAATAAATTATTGAATTTTAGTATGATTTCTTTATGGAATTCACAAAAACCAACATGGCGATTTCCCAAGTCTACAGTCCTACAAGTACAAGTCTACACGCTATTCTGAAGTAACTCATTTTTGAGTCAAAATTCACTCAGTCTGGTCAAAAGGGCACTTACCCAGAAATGGGTAAGCACAACTTTACTCAAATATGAGTAAACGTGCCTGTGGGAGAATCTGAGTAAAGTTTACTCAGAGATTGACAATTGTTGAATGGTTAAACTTTACTCATTTTGATTGAACGGAATACGATAGTGTGCGTTAATGCCTCAATAATTATTTTTTTAAGATGAATGTGAAAAAACATGACAAAATCAGTTTTGCATATATTTAATTAATTGAGTTTACAAAGCATAAAGTTGTTTCAATTTTTTCAGCTTGAACAGCTTACTTAAAACTGAAACAAATATCATTCATCCACTTCAAAACTCCTTCAAAATAAATCCAGAAATGATCTATAATGTTGAACACGAGGTTGAACAAATGTATCCAGGTATAAATCCAAATTGCTGGAATTCAAATTCCCGAGATGCGGTTCTGTGTACTAGAATAATTTTTCATTAATTCATTGAAATGAAATATATAAACATATAAAAAACAACTTAACAAGATGTAGCTGATACCTTCCGAAACCCAGATAGTCTACGTTGGTGTGTATTTGCGAATGAGCTTGCATAATTCTTCGAGCAAAATTCGCACAGGAACGGTCGAAATGATCTTTGATTTAATGTCGCACGTGTGGCTAAGTGACTCCATATTCACTAATTTAATTTTAATTGCGCAAAAATCACCCGCTGATAGCTGTCCGCCATTTTCAACTAGGAAAAAAAATGCTTCATACTCAGTTCCTCAGAATCTGGGTGGATTTCACTCATCGAAGGAAAACCAGTTTACCCATTTTTTGACAACTCCATACTGCTAGCAAACATGAGCGCAATCTACTCAGCCACTGGGTAAATTTGAAATAGCGTGTACAGTACGGGTAAAAACATTAGTAACACATTTGATTTTCAAATGTTCGGTTTTTCTTTTCTGCGTTTTTTGTTGTGAAATTGAACCGAGTAATGTCAGTATGAATCAAAAGACAAATAAAATTTTTCTATTATGTTGTTTGTAGCTACATCTCAAAAGTCTCCCCCACAAATTAAGCGTAACAATTTATAATAAATACTAAACAATCTCCCAAACGGTTGCTTTATGTAACATTTAAATAAACACCTATGCCCAATTTGGCATCTATATGAATCAGTGAGTGGCATCACAATCTTACATTTAGGCAGTGTTTTTTTTTTTTATTCCATTATTTCAAATAAACATATTTTCAGCCGTCACTGTATTGGACTCACAATCTATTCTGAATAATCATTCCGCATCGAACGCTGAAGTGCTTCGGTCGTGTTTTTTTTTTCACTCCGCACTACGGTTTGTTTTTCAACCTTGGTTGAACCAACCACGTGATAATTGTGATAAAAGAAGTGAATTGTTTTCAACCGCCGAAATCCAGCCGAGCGTTCCTTAAGGGAAGCAGGCATTCCCGGCCGAGTCCGACGGATGCTCTGTCCAGCCAGTACCGTTTTAAAACACCCGAGAGAGCAAGCGTAACCCCACAGTCATCATCGTAGCAGGGAAGTTCATCGCTCTACCACAGCCAGTGCTTTGTTTCGAGCAACAGCGGCAAAAGGCCAGTATTGACTTAAAAAGAAGAGATGTTACGGAATTTTGTTCAATATTACCAAGCGGAATTTTGACAATTGATCTGCATGCAACGAAACGTCACATTCACTTACGGAATAATCGAGCGGAATATTTTTCCGAAAGTAAAAGTGACAGCTCCCATTAGTTTGCATGGAAACCTTACAAATTCCAATTTTATTTTCCGTTCTTTTCAGGTGGATACTGCTGCAGAAATTTCTTTTCGACTTTTTACTTTTCCGTTTTAGTAAACGGAATTTAACATGGGATTGAGATAGAAAAAGAAATTTCTTTCGAACACGATACCGACCTAAAGGCAATAGCAAACACAACAGCAGCGTAAGGGGCAAGTAGCACATTTTTGTTGTTTTTGTTCCCACTGGTAGTGCTTTGTGTATCTCTCTCCCATATAGTAAAATCGTTGTCTGTAGGGGGGCTCTAAAAAAAAAATCTGATTTAATTTTTTTTTTCAATTGTTTTTTATTCATTTTTTTTTTTAATTCAATTTAATTTTGCATGGATGTTTCTAAGGGGGGCGACTTGCCTCCCAAAGATGTTTTTAGGGCGCGCTGTTATCAGCCGTCTTCTGCCTCTCCTTGGGTTGTCTACTTTCGGCAGAAAGTGAAAGCCCTAGACTTTTTGGGCATAAAAAGAAATTTGACGCGTCGTTATCCGGGGACCGAATTTCATCAGGTCAACCGAAACAAACTGCGTGTCACTGCACCTACGTATAAAATTGCAAACGAAATTGCTAGTGACGAAGGTTATAATGTCGAGTACTACGTCTACATTCCATCTCGAGATGTGGAGATAGACGGTGTGGTTTCTGCAGTGAGCCTGACGTGTGAAGACGTTATGGAAGGTAAGGGGTGACTTCCAGATTCTGCTTCGTCTACCATTGAGATTCTGGAATGCAAACAATTGCATGCAGGATCAATGGTAGATGGAAAAAAGACGTATTCACCGTCGGACTCGCTTCAAGTGACCTTCGCCGGATCAATTCTCCCAAAATTTGTTTAAATTGATAAAGTTTTTTTTTCCAGTGCGCCTTTTTGTACCAAGGGTATTTAATTGTACCAAGTGCAAACAGTTGGGTCATACGGCTACTTTTTGTGACAACAAGCCCCGTTGTGGCAAATGCGGCCAAAGGCATCTAGAGGATGCTTGCCAACAGGAAGCAACAAAGTGTGCTTACTGTGGCAAAGAGCCTCTCCACGATTTGCAGAACTGCCCCGTGTACAAGAAGCGCACTGGTAACGTGAGACGTTCCATACAAGAACGCTCCAAGCAGACGTATGCAGAAATGTTAAAGTCGCAAAACGGAGCGTCTGCATCGTCTGTATCAGCCGCTCAAAATGAAAATCCTTTTTTGATTTTGTCTTCCGATGAACTGGACTCTGACGAAGCTGATGAGAGTGGATTTCCGGAGGTACACGCCCCCGGTAAAAGAAAGCCTACTAGTTCTCCGGGTGTGCGCCGGAAACAAATAAAACCTACTCTCAAAAGCTTGCAAAAAATTTGAGGTAGAGGAGGTCAATTTAAAAAACCGAATAAACCGGTAATAGCAGATGCATCCGTTCCTAGCTGTAGCTATACCAACCCGCCGCTACCTAAGACCATCCCCACCGGTGGGTTCGTATCTGGGTAATATTTTGATGACAGAGAGCGTTCCTATTTTGATTTAGCCACACACTTTCGCACCGGTCGTTCATAAAAAGGTAACAAAATAAGACTCAAATTTATTCTCGCACCGGTTCCGTTTCGCTAAATATTTCGTGCACTGTATAGTTTGAATACTCTTCCGTACAGGTTTTCGACGTACTGGTTTGTCCCAAAGATTGAAAACATCCAGCCAAGCCCTGCAAATCACTTCGTTGTCTTGTTACGTCCAATTCCTACCACGGGGTTTTGATGCACTATTTTTTTCACAACATTTCATAATAAACGTTAAATTGCCAAATCACACTTTAAAAACAAATCGGAAACACTCAAATTGAAATGAAAGTCTTCCAGATGAAGATGTTGTTTTAACGTTTCAACTTGTTTTGCTTATTTTTCTTCAAATAGCAACGCTCGGCTCGGTTGGGTCGGGTTGTCAAATTTACGAACCGACTGCTCACCGACCGAGCGAATTGTCATTTTCCAACCCGGTTACCAACCACCGGTGCGGTGTCGAGTTGCCAAACAGGGTAACAATTTACCGATATTACCGTATTGGTGCGGTTGGTCTAATAACAGTAACCGTAAGAGGTTACCAAAAACTACGTCTTCTCGCAATTCTAAGAATATTCCGTCCAAGCGAGGTAAGATTAATTTTAGGGACATTGTGGATAACATTTTAAATGTTCTTGGCCTTTCGGATGCTTCACCGCTCCGAGGAATTATTGACCTGCTTATTCCTATAGTTGGAAACTACTTCAAGCAATTGACTGTATCATGGCCCCTTATTGGTGAATTCATATCTTTCGATGAATAATTCGTCGAGTGAGGATCAAGATATGATCACCGTATTACAATGGAACTGTCGTAGTCTAATACCTAAATTAGACTCGTTCAAGTATTTGATTCACAATTCTGATTGTGATATATTTGCTCTCTGTGAAACATGGCTTTCTTCTGAAAATGAATTAAACTTCCACGATTTTAACATTATTCGCCTGGACCGAGATGATTCATATGGTGGCGTACTTCTGGGGATCAAAAAGTGCTACCCCTTCTATAAAATCTCACTCCCAATAATCTCAGGCATTGAAATCGTCGCTTGCCAAATAAATGTAAAGAATAAAGATCTTTGCATAGCTTCCGTCTATGTCCCTCCGAGGGCATCAATAAACCGCCGTCAACTTTGGAGTTCAATTACATTACTTCCATCTCCAGTTCTTATTCTGGGCGATCTGAACTCCCACGGTACTGCTTGGGGCGAACAATACGATGACAACAGAGCGGGTATTTTCTATGACTTATGCGACGATTTCAACTTGACCATCTTGAACACGGGGGAAGCGACACGAATAGCAAAACCTCCTGCCAGGGAGAGTCGACTTGACATATCTTTTTGTTCTAATTCACTATCATTAGATTGTCTGTGGAAGGTAATCGATGATCCCCATAGTAGTGATCACTTACCAATTATTATCTCAATCACAAATAGTTTTCACAAAACAGACCAGTCAATCCATGTTCCTTTTGACCTCACGAGGCATATAAATTGGCAACATTTTGCATCGGCGGTAACCCTTGGTATTGATTCTACCGATCTTCTTCCACCATTAGAAGAGTATCGTTTCCTTTCCGACCTGATGTACAAAAGTGCATTAGAAGCTCAGAAACGACGTGTTCCAAGTGCATCCCTCAAAAGAAGACCCGCCACCCCTGGATGGGATGATGAATGCACTAAGTTGTATCTTGAGAAATCCGATGCGTTTAAAGATTATCGTAGACATGAAACATGTGAGCTTTTTGATAAGTACCTCAAGCTTGAAAAAAAGTTTAAAAACTTACTCAAAGCAAAGAAACGCAATTACTGGCGTTCGTTTGTAGAGGGACTATCTAGGGAGACCTCGATGACAACGCTTTGGAGAAAGGCTCGTTATATGCGAAACCGCTCATCCTCCAATGAGAGTGAAGAATACTCCATGCAGTGGATATTCGACTTCGCTAAAAAGGTTTGTCCAGACTCTGTCCCAACACAACCGAATTTGCGGGATACTACCCGAAATAACGGTTCTCTGGACGAACCATTCACAATGTTGGAATTTTCAATGGCACTTCTTTCATCGAATAACTCTGCTCCGGGAAGCGATATGATTAAATTCAACCTTCTAAAAAATCTTCCTGATATCGCTAAAAGACGAGTACTTAACTTGTATAACACTCTTATGGAATTAAATATAGTTCCACCCGCATGGAGGCAGGTTAAAGTAATAGCTATTCAAAAGCCTGGGAAACCAGCGTCTGATTACAATTCTTACCGTCCAATCTCTTTGCTATCATGTTTAAGGAAATTGTTAGAAAAAATGATCCTATCAAGACTTGACCGTTGGGTTGTATCAAACAACCTACTATCAAATACGCAATTTGGTTTCAGAAAGAGCAAAGGAACAAACGATTGTTTAGCGTTGCTTTCATCTGATATACAACTGGCCTTTGCACACAAGGAGCAATTGGCTTCAGTATTTCTGGATATTAAGGGCGCATTTGATTCAGTTTCCATAGATATACTGGCAGATAGTCTGCACAGTAGTGGATTACCAGGAATTTTAAATAACTTTTTGTTTAATTTACTGTCAGAAAAACAAATGACCTTTAATCTAGGTCAACTGACAACTTCCAGAATTAGCTACATGGGCTTACCCCAAGGCTCATGTTTAAGTCCCTTGCTTTATAATTTTTATGTTAAAGATATTGATAACTGCTTGGAAAATAGATGCACGCTAAGACAACTTGCAGACGATGCTGTGATCTCCTTTAGAGGTCCACGTGCGGAAATCTTGCAAAGACCATTGCAAAATTCCCTAGATAATCTGTCCATCTGGGCCAGAAATTTGGGGATCGAGTTTTCACCGCATAAAACCGAATTGGTAGTGTTTACTAGAAAGCGGTTCCCTGCCCAACTGCGTCTCAAGCTGTTGGGAAGAGACATTACCCAATCTTTCACCTTCAAATACCTTGGAGTCATGTTTGATTCAAAATGCTCTTGGAGTTATCACTTTGCGTATTTAAAACAGAAATGTCAACAAAGGATCAATTTTCTAAGATCAATATCCGGGACATGTTGGGGTGCTCACCCGGAAGACCTCATTAAACTCTATAAAACAACTTTTCTTTAAGTTCTCGAATATGGCTCTTTTTGTTTCCTCTCGGCAAGAAAGAGCCACCTCATCAAATTGGAACGCATTCAATATCGTTGTCTACGTATTGCCCTTGGCTGTATGCATTCAACGCATAATATGAGCCTGGAGGTTCTGGCAGGAGTAAAATCCTTACAGTACCGCATCTGGGAGCTCTCATCTAGAATACTGATCAAGTGTGGAATCAGTAACAACCTTGTGATTGAAAACTTCGAAGAAATGCTCGAATTGAGTACCCAGTCAAGATTCTTACGAATCTATATTAACTATATGTCATCCGATATTAGTCTTCCATGCTATAACCCTCCTAGTGTACGCTTTCCTTATCACAGTTCCTCCATTGACTATGATCTCTCCATGAAACAGGTTATTCAAGGAGTTCCAGATCAACTTCGACTTATATTAATTCCACATATTTTCATCGAAAAGTACCAACATGTCAGTTGCAATAGAAGAATTTTCACTGATGGGTCGCGCATTGATGGATCCACTGGTTTCGGTGTTTACAATGAATACTCATCTGCCTTCCGGAAACTTCAGGAACCTTGTTCCGTATATGTTGCTGAGCTGGCAGCAATCAATTTCGCATTGGGGATAATTTCCGACATGCCCATAGACCATTATTTCATCTTCTCGGATAGTCTCAGTTCTATTGAGGCCCTCCAGTCGATGAAAACAGTTAAGCACTCATCTTACTTTCTTTCAAAAATAAGGGAGCAGATGTGTGCGTTGGTCGAAAGATCATTTAGAATTACCTTTGCATGGGTCCCCTCACATTGCTCAATTCAACTCTCTAGCAAAGGTGGGCGCAAAAGAAGGTGAGATTTTTGAAAGAAGTATTTCACATGATGAATTTTTCACATTAGTACGTCAGAGTTCTCTTCAAAGTTGGCAAAACGCTTGGACAAGTAATTCTCTTGGGCGGTGGTAACATTCCATTATTCCAAATGTTTTGCCGAGATCGTGGTTCAAAGGTCTGGATGTAAGTCGCGGTTTCATTCGTGTGATGTCAAGACTTATGCCCAACCACTACTCGCTAGACGCACATCTCTACAGAATTAACCTCGTCGATAGCAATGTATGTAGGTGCGGAACCGGTTATGATGACATCGCTCACGCAGTTTGGCATTGCCCGGATAATGATGCCTCCAGAGCACGACTATTGGATACCCTTGTGGCCCGAGGTAGACAACCCTTCCGCGAAGTAAGAGATGTTTTGGGAATGCGTGATCTTCCCTACATGCAAGCGATTTACGAATTTCTTTGTTTGTCTGATCTAAGAGTGTAATGTCATCACCCCCTCCCTTTCACTCTAGTAAATTCCCTGCCATTGTGTCCCAGTTATATTATCCTTTTGTTTCCGTGCTACTTGTACCTGCCCAGCAAGCTGTGGTCACCCATCTGCAGCTTAGTTCCTGTAAGGGACTACAGGGACCGAGGATCTGGTAGATGTCGCAACCATGAGCAGTAACAAATACGTGAAATAAGTTACCTGCCTAGCCCCTTCCAAACAATAATGTTTCCAGGTTTGTTAGGGTTGAACACGGGAAATAAAGGGAGATACCATATCCGCTCTTGCGAAGTCCGCAGCTCTTCATCGGAAAGTTTTCGGATGTATCCCCTTTTCCGATAGTCTTCTATTTTCGCCTGCAACACTTCAGCTAACTCTGGCTGCTTTTTCATCCTAGCCTCCAAGCAGTGGAATCGCCGCAATGCTGTTGGGTAAACGAATCTCGTCGAATTTCCATAGAAGGTTCACCTCGTATCGACCGCTTTCCGTCTGGACTGCCGAATGTAAAATTCCTTACGCACGCTGTTCTGTGCTGGAGACAAGGAGCTTTTCCGACTTGTGAATACCAAGGCCATCCAATGAGAAGTATTCACGAACAGCTTGCTGCAACAGTTCATCTGATTGCTCGCTGCATTGACATGTCTGCACGCTGTGACTGTGATGCCCGATAAGAGCATCTCCTATACCGGCACCTCCGTGAATGATCCAACCTAGTCGCGTCTTGGTTGCAATTGGCTCGAACATCTTTCCTTTCTTACCCTTGAGGGGATACGTGAGATTTGCGTTGTCGATTCCAATCAAGATTCAGGGCTGAGCGTTTTTGTAAGACTCGATTGGGATACCCTGCAGGTGAGTGTATTCCCGCATAACGAAAAACAATTTGCTATATAGTCAAAACTATATTTCAAATGTAAGATATATTATTACATTTTATGTTATTGTCATCCAATAGTTTAATCTCGCTTTCACCATACAACCTCTACATTAACACATATTGTTAATGTTTGCCATATTGTCATTGAAAGGTTTCTTATTGTTTGCACGTGATCTGGATTATATACCAACTTTTTGGCATAGAGTACAGCAAAAATTTTGTTCGTGAAAATAGCCAATTTTATATGGTAACCTAACTTAACCGCCTATTCAGCATAAAGTTATTTGGCCTTTTACCATCTGACATATTGATAAAACTATATAGGAGATTGCAAGTTTATAGTTGTCAACTATTAGGGTAAATGTAACAATAACGGAAACGGTCGTCAACAATAATAAATATGGTCCAGGAATGGTTTGTGATTATGCGGGTTGTTTACACATTTCTTGCATGTCCACCGTCTGGTGGAAAAGATCCAGACTTCTAACAGTATGAGCTCCTGCTAGGCGATACTTTTTTTGAATCTCCCCTGTTCCAGAAATCTCAATATCCAACTTCACGGAGTCGCTTTTCAGCCGCCGCTTATTGCTAGTCCACTTGAGACACAGCGGTTCTGGGTTTCCTTGTAGCTTCAGCTCCTGCACTAGCGATTAATCTACTAGCGTGAGCGACGATCCATCGTCGAGGAATGCAAATGTCTTGATGGACTTGCTCGGTCCATGCACTATGACAGGAGCAACTCGGAACAGCCCTTGGTTGGTGGATTTATGATGTGCGTTGCATTCCCGTATGGAAGCGTTTTGTGCAGTTGCAGTAGTATTCTCTTTCGATACGCTCGATACAGTCGTGGCCGCTTCATCACGTTGGTTGTTGTGGAGAAGTTTATGATGTTTGAAGGTACACCCGTTTTTTCCACAAACTTGCTTCGATTTACAAGTTCCATTATGTTTACGGAGGCACTTCCTGCATAACCAGAACTCCTATACTGCTGCCCACCTGGCGTTTTATCCCAGCACTTCGAAACGCTGACATTTCTCTAAACTATGACAACTTCCCTTGCATACGACACACGTGTTGGATTCGGCGCTCGATAGCTCAGTTGTTGCGGCTTGTCCGCTGGATTGCTGGACATCTCCATGCTGTGCGCATTGAGTAAAGCAGAGTTCTTTTTGTTGCTACGCACCGGTTTAGTATCACTACAGATTTGCAGACTTGCAATCGGACAGACTATTTCTGCTAATTCGTACAACCATTCTGAAAACGCGCTGAGGTGTACTCGGGGTAGATTACGACGGTGTCTTGCCCATTCTACCTTGAATCCTGAAGGAAGCTTATCTACCAGTTCATGCAAGAGAGCAACATTGTATGAATACTCTTCCAGTTGGCAGGCTTCAATTGTGGCACACAGGTTCTGTACGGCAAGGGAAAATTCGATAAGTGTATCTAACTGATCAGCTTTCGGAGCCGGTGTTAAGTGGATCTTGGATATCAAATTCTGGACTATGATCTCAGGGTTTCCAAACAGCATCTTCAATGTAGATAGAATGCCTGGTACATTCGTTGGATGCATCAATCTGCACTTTACTGCTTCGTAGCCCTTCCCTTGGGACATTTCTGCAACCGGATCAGATTTTCCTCCGATGTGTAGCCACGCAGCTTAGTCGTAGTAGTAAATGTTGAGTAGAACAACGGCCATTCTTCCGGAGTACCGCTGAATGATGGAAGTTCCCTCGAAACCGCCTGGCGGGCAGCTACTTGACTGCATGTCAAGTTGTTCTCAGCGTCATCTTCTACTAGGATCTGCCTTGGAGTGGATCGCTGCATCGGAATGAAGCTAGGCCCTGGGTTGCTTGGTTGCTGGTTGGACATCGGCTGCTTGCTTCCTGGCATCACGCGTGGATGAAGTGCTGATCTAAGTACCGGAGGTAGCTGATCCCGAATCCTAATCGGTTGAATTCTAGACGGAATTGGCTCTATACCAACGGCAGGCGTATTAGGCACCGGTGAACAGCGTGTATGATGAAAATCTGCATCAGCAGACTCATGTAACCAATCAGAAATCCTTTTGTCCGATCGATCTTCTGCCACGTCTATCATCGAAGCATTCTCGTTAACCATCTCCTTCATTAACTCGTGTCGTTTACGCAGGTACTCGCGTCGGTTTGCTTCTTCCGCTTCCTGGATTTTCCTCTCCTCGTCCAAAATCTGCAACTCCAGCGTCAACTGCATCTGCTTGGCGGACCTCCTAGAACTTGCTCCGGAGTGCTGGCTCAGGTTATCCCCTAGAACTTGTTGCATGGTGTTCGGTGGATGGTTTGGATTCAGCGGCTCCGGCAATTGTTTTCGTGGTCCTTCTTTTGGAGCAGATATTGTAAAATATGAAATGGACTTCGGCGGAACTGTGTTGCTTACTGGCGGAATAGGCTGAGCGGCTCTGGATGACACTGTATAACACGGATCATGATTCACTCCCGAAAGCGACTCGTGCGGATTTGACAGTCGATACGATGATATTGGCGGCATCGGACAATGTACTTGCATTGGTTGATAGGGTGGCATCAAATAATAAGGCGACATATACGAATAGGGTTGCATAAGCGAGTGGGGTGGCATAAAAGAATGAGGTGGCATTGGCATATTCTGTCCGGTTGGTGGACAAAATGTATTTTTATTTGGCGGAAATATCGTTGTTGAAGTGACGGATGTGCTCGTCACTTGATCGGAACAGGTACTCAACGGTACCACACAGGTAGGGTGAACCTGTTTGGATGTAACGGTAATACGTGTACTTACGGGCGGCACCGGGGAGGGAATAGGTTTCGTCGTCTTCTTGTTCTTGGCTTGCAGCTTCTCCTGGCAGATTGAGCAAAGCCAATCGTGATTCTCGACGTCTTGATTTACCCCGACGCAGGCGAAATGGTACCAGTCATCACACTTATCGCACTGGACCATTCGCGAGTCATCCGTCCCACTGCATACCTTGCTGTTGTGATTGCTTCTCCAGAGGCACTTCCAACTTCCGATCCACCGTTTCGCCTTGACATCGTTATCCGAACGTGGATAAACGAAGTTTTTAAGATGTTGGCGATAGACCAACAAGAAGGAGAAAGCTTGTTTGGTTTTCCGGGTTTTTAATTGGCAACTATTAAAAACTTCCTGCAATTAGCAGACAATAGTGTGAAAGGTAAGTTATAAGCATAGTGAATATTTCAAGACTTACGTTTAGTTTTCTTGCTGTTTGTATCCCTCCTTCCTTCTATGTTCTGTATGTATGTATTCTGTATTCTGTAAGTATTATCATTAATACTTGATCTTTTTTCGTTTCAGTTCTCTACTATGTACCTTTAGCTGATGATAAGTTCTAGCCGGAAAGGTCGATCGTTCGATAATGACAAAGAACACGTAGTCTTTAAGCTAGATTATAGGTTAGCGTAAGTAAATATAAGTTATAGGTATAATTCACTAATCTATAAGACATTCATCATTACCTTAATTGCCACTATTAACTGTAGAAAAAGTGCACTATATTACTATAGTTTTAAGCTTCTAAACTAGTTTTAATAGAGAAAGTTTCGTAAATCCTAATTTTCTGCTTCCAATGTTTCCTTTCTTTGTTTCTTTGATCGATTGACATTTGAAAGAACCGAGAGCCGATTGCACTGACATGCCTGCCGCAAAGTGGTATAACACCAAGGTATTGTAATCTAACAGGTGAGGCGCGCCGACCGTGTGGTCGTAACATTTTTTTTTTTCTACATTCTATCCATCTCTATAAACACCCCCCCCCCCCCAAAAAAACCCCCCTTTTAAACCCCCAAAAAAAAAAACTTTTAAGTCCTTTTTTTATTCCAGTGTGATGGAAAAAATCCATCAAAACAAGGTCATCATCAAAGTGGAAATATCAATTTGTTCTAGTTGACTGGCTTTGTCGAAAAAATAAGTGAAAATAAACAAAATAAGTGTATTCTTGCAAGCCAAACCTGAATTCAGTATCATGGACAGTTTAGGAGACACTAATTAGATCATTTAGATCCATATCTATCCATACTATAACCGTCGCTTTCTCAACATGAATACTTTCTCCTGCAAATCATCAATCCAAACAGGACGAAACATGTTGCTACCTTATGGTGTATTTTATTTGTATGTGCTGGTTTTTTAGATGAATCGATACGAAATGTCGTTGATAACAAAACAAAGCAGATTTTTGAGATATTGGCGCTGAGTTTCTTATCTCATCCTCATTTTATAAAGTGATTAGTTCCAACACACCATCTTATTTTAAAAATGCATAGCTTCTAATCTCTCACATGCTGCAAAATGCCTAAAATTTATTCACTTTTTAACGTATAACCTCTTTAGGCATTTTTGCATAAAACCTTTTTAGGCATTTTATGCATAATTTCAGTCTTTCAGGTGAATCGCTGCTCCATGTAATTTTTCCTATCTTTTATCTCGCTCTCGCAAACTTACCTTGCTATTTCAAATTGATAAATCTCGATTGTTAGTGAATGAACACCGAATCGAACTCCATCAGATTGATCACATCAAGTAAGCATACAAACTGATGTGATTAAATTTTCAATATCTAGTACAGATTCTGAGTTGTATCAATTCTAAATGTTGAGGTAATGGCTGGCGCCATGAACGCTTCAGCATAAGCCCTTAAGGGTCACGCACAATTGATACGTTGCGGATGCGTTGACGTAAATTTGACAGAAAACCTATGGGAAAACTGTCAAATTAACGCAAACGCATCCGCAACGTATCAATTGTGGGCCAGCCATTAAGCAAAGTGCCTACTTTGAAGTCATAATTGCATACTTCAGATCTACCGTGTAGGCAAATATACTATATTAACAATATAAGTCACTTCCTTTTTCCACATATACACTGATAGGCAAAATAAAGTGCCCACCTCTTCGTTCTTTCAATTTCTCTCATTTACTTGGTTCAAATTAAAGTAAACACACTGTATTTTTTTATTATCTTATTTTTTATATTCTTTTTAAGTTTCCCTTATGGAATACTGAAAAAAAAGGAGTTTTACTTAAAGAAAAAAAAATCAATTTGTGTTGAAAAAAAATACAGTGACAAAATAAAGTGCCCACTTCAAAAATCGATATGTTTTCGATAAGTTTCCATTGGAAGACCCCTCGATTGTTTATATTTTAATATTTTGACATGTTTTGAAGCAAACGGCTCAACCAGGTGCATTTGTATACGTGATCGCATTTGATTCAATTGAAAAAAATGGAGAACGCATTGCTTTCGAAAGCAATTCCCTTGTGTATCCGAAAATTGGTCGTTCGTGATGTGTAAAACGGTGAATCGCACCGGGCTGTCGCTAAGAAGTACAGTATCAGTAAGGCAGCGGTTGGCAAAATTCTTCTGAAGCTTAAAACGTTTGGATCAGTGGTGGATCGCCCTGGCAGAGGCAGGAAGCGGAAAACGGATGCGAGAACGGACACCAAGATCATGCGCGAAGTCAAGAAGAACCCGAAGGTTCCAGGAGATCCAGGAAACCCTTCAGTTATCAGTTTCCGGTCGAACTGTTCGTCGCCGTCTCGTAGCACAGGGGTTGAATAGCAAACTTGCCCGGAAGCGCCCATTTATCAGCAAGGCAAACAAAGCCAAACGGCTTAAGTTTGCTAAGGAGTATGCTGATAAGCCCCTAGAGTTCTGGAAAACGGTTCTCTGGACGGACGAATCAAAATTCGAGCTGTTTAACCGAAAGCGGCGGGTTCGTGTTTGGTGCAGATCGGGAGAGGAGCTTCAGAAGCGCGACATCCAAGGCACGATGAAGCATGGAGGAGGAAATGTGATGGTCTGGGGTGTTTATCGTGGGGTGAAGTGGAAAGCATTGTGAAAATCGACGGGATAATGACGGCAGATTCTTACATCAACATCCTGCGAGAAAATCTGGAGGTTTCGCTGATCCAGACGGGCCTTGAAGAGAAGTTCGTATTCCAGCAGGACAACGACCCGAAGCATACTGCCAAGAAGACCAAGTCTTTCTTCCGGTCTTGTCGGATCAAACCGCTGGAATGGCCTCCACAAAGCCCGGACCTCAATCCCATCGAGAATTTGTGGGCGATTCTCGATGCCAGGGTTGACAAAACAGGTGTTACCAATAAAAATAACTATTTTGAAGCCCTGGAGCGCGCCTGGGAAGAGCTAGATCCACAGCACCTAAAGAACCTGGTCGAGAGCATGTCGAAGCGCCTGCAGGAGGTCCTGAAGGCCAAAGGAGGACACATCAATTATTGAAATGCTTTTATTTTACTTTAATTTATGTTTTCTGTAGCCTAAATGAAGTGGGCACTTTATTTTGTCACTGTTTTTTTTTCAACACAAATTGATTTTTTTTTCTTTAAGTAAAACTCCTTTTTTTCAGTATTTCATAAGTGAAACTTATAAAGAATATAAAATATAAGCTAATAAAAAAAAAATACAGTGTGTTTACTTTAATTTAAACCAAGTAAATGAGAGAAATTGAAAAAACGATGAGGTGGGCACTTTATTTTGCCTATCAGTGTACATTTTAGGCGACCCGTGTAGCGCTGCCAACAGAACCATCTGGTGGTGAAAAAGGCAATCAAAATATATTTTAACCTACAATTTGGTTAATTCATTCTACCGTGTATAAACGGTAAAACTAATATACTCTTTTTATGAGTATTGTTTGCTCACACAGAGAAAAGTTTGAGAGAAAATTTTACCATTATTGGGGATTATGATGACTAGGGCAAAATAATGATTTTTAACCGACTATAATCATGATCGAAATGACCATTCAAAATAGTTAATTCAATATTTACTATAATGTCAAAATAGTCCCTGTAACCATGACCACAGTCAAAAATGAGATGATGAAAAAATGTCTCCAGTATAAATGTAAAAAAAATTAACCAGTAAATGCATTAGTCTTGATGATCTTAATCATGATTTAATTACCGGTACATCCATATAATTTTTCTCTGAGCACTTTTGAGAATGACGCAGATAAGTCAAAATGTGTATTTTTTTTACTCCTACAACCGAAATACTTTTCTCCATTTTAATGAAGCAATGTCAGGAAACAAGAATCATTTTATCCAATCTGTATTAGTTTCTGAAACTTATTTTCATAAACTTATTTTTTACGTAATTGCGTTATGCATTTTTGACGCCACTGACGCTCACGCCAATATTACCAACACAATATACGCATTTTTAACTTCTTTTGACAGAAATAATTACTCATTTATGACTTTGTCGTGGGCAACGAATATGGTTAACGAGTTTGAAGACTGAAATATAATGATGATCAATATAAACCCTATACAGGGTGCGGCAGAAAATAATGCGAAAATTTGTTCTATTTCTTTCAAATCCCATTTTCAACTAATTCAAGCAATAATATCAACATTTTCGAGTGCAGTTATCTTTATAAAGTCCTTTTAAACAAATTTATTCAATGCGTCCTCCATTTTTATTAATAACATCCTCGAGCCGACGCCGGAAGCCAGAGCATGCCTTTCGGACGTAGTCCTCCGACATTGACTGCCATGTGCGTGTTATGGTTGATTTCAGGGTTTTCACACTAGGGTGTGATGTTTTGCAGGCTCGTGCTTCAACATAGGCTCAAATCGACTAATCCAACGGATTAAGATCTGGACTGCTAGGGGGCCACAAATCCTTCGGCCAAAACTTCATGTTATCGTTCAACCATTGTTGGGTTCGATTGGACGTGTGACACGGCGCTCCATCCTGCTGTAGGACAACGTTTTGGTCCTCGGAGAAGTTGGCCTTCACCCAGGGAAGCACTTGGTCCTTTAAAATACCGATATACACTTCGGTATTGATTTTAACTCCAGCATCAATGAAAACTGGCGGCATTTTCAAACCGTTGGACGCCACCAAGCCAAACATCATGACACCAGCCGGATGTTTGGTTTGAAATTTGAATTTCACTTTATGAAATGAAAATGAGATAAACTCAGCGCCTATATCTCAAAAGATTGGATCTGCTTTTATTGCAATCAACGACATTCCCTATCGATTTATCGCAAAAATCCACACATGCAAATAAAATACACCATAAGGTAGGAAAATGTTTTTCTTTGCAGTAGGGATTGTTGATTTGCAGGAGAAAGTTTTCATTCCCGAGAAAGTGACGGTTTTAGTAATTGTTTACAGCAGATCTAAACTTTTGACATGTTGGCACTGAACTGGTTCAATAGATACAGATTTGAGTTTATTTCAAACTTAAACATACATTTCATTTTAATGATCAATCTGAATGATCTAATTGCTTGCTATAGCTCAATTTTATTTTTATTTTCTCTTTTTATTTCAATCAAAGCCAATCAACTAGAACAAATCGATATTTTCACTTTGTTGATAGCGTTGTTTTTATGCGTTTTTTCTATCACACTGGAACAAAAAAAGGACTTAAAATTATTCATTTTTTGAGATTAAAAAGTACACAGAAAAAAATCTTGTAGTAAAACCTACCATTTTACCCGACTATGCCTATCTTTAAAACTACCATGAAATTTTAGTCAAATTTACTACGTTTATGGTAAAACTTTCAACATTTGTGGTATATTTGACAGACCTCATATTGATATCAACCGCACCATGGTCGATCTAATCGCAGGCATGGTAAAATCAAACGCATTTATAGTCAGGTGAAAATTGTTGGTGTTTGCGCTTAATTTAACCCTCGAAATGGTAGTTTGTACAGAGGTTTTTTTTTGCGTGTAGGCACTTTTTGACGTATGGAGGATGTTCATTAAAATGCATAGAATGTAGTCAAAAAATGACTGCATCAGAATTACCGTGTACACGTATCACTATACACAGAAGAAAAAAAGTACCCATTTGAGCAGTTGCGTGTGGGAAGCCAATTTTGGGTATAGTTATGTTAACCGACCCGTTGAGTATAAATAACTTACTTTTGGGTAGAATTTCACCCAAAAGTAAGTTATTTATACACAACGGGTACGTTAACACAACTATACCCAAAATTGGCTTCCCACACGCAACTGCTCAAATGGGTACTTTTGTTCTTCCATGTATAACACACCACACACAAAACAGCCCCCCAAAAAAAAAAAAAAAAAAAAAAAAAAAAAAAAAAAAAAAACAAAAAAACAAAAAACACCCTCTGCCCCCCGCGACGTCACAATGCCCCATAAAAAAAAAAAACAGAGGAATCATGCGCCGCCCCACACCACACCCCACAAATTTCATAATTTTTTTTATAAGACGCCCCCCCCCAAAAACCCAAAAAATTTTTTTTTTTTATTTTTTCCCCAACCAACCTTTAAAAACAAAACAAAAATAAACCCCAAATCCCCCCGGGGGTACCCTTTTTTCCGGGACGTATAAAATGGAACCGTTGATTTCTTTCAAGATAATTTTAACTGTGTAATGTTATGTAGATTATACATGTGTATTAAAATGTTTTTATAAGAAAATCCCAAACAAAAAATAGAATAATTTGACCACCACAAAGTTGAACAATAAGCCAGTGTTTGAAATATTTAAAAATTAACAACCGATCGAATACTCTTACCTTCGTGCATAAGAGTAAAAGCTTCATTTATCTTATCAACTGACATGGTATGAGTTATAAATTCATCCACCATCAACTTCTTGTCCATATAGCTGGTGACTAGTTTCGGTACACTTTCAACACTCTTCCATCCGCCAAAAGCCGTTCCTTTCCATGTTCTCCCAGTAACCAACTGGAATGGACGGGTTGAGATTTCACGTCCAGATTCGGCCACTCCAATAATAACCGATACACCCCATCCACGAGAGCAAGATTCAAGAGCGGCACGCATGGTCAACACATTGCCGACACATTCGAACGTGTAATCTAGTCCTCCGTCCGTCTTCTCAATCAGGACCTGTTGAATTGGTTTGTCGTAATCTTTGGGATTAACAAACTCTGTGCAACCAAATTGTTCGCCTAACTTAAATTTATCTGGATTGATATCGACTCCAATGATTCTGGTGGCCCCGGCAGCCTTACAACCCATAGCTGCAGCTAACCCAACCGCTCCAAGTCCCCAGATGGCACAGCTGCTTCCTTGTTCAACTTTCGCAGTATTTAAAGCTGCTCCATACCCTGTGGGAATACCACATCCTAGCAGACAGACTTTTTCTAATGGCGCTGCCTCATCAATCTTGCATAAAGAGATTTCTGCAACGACAGTGTACTCGGAGAATGTTGAAGTACCCATAAAATGGAACACTGTTTTTCCCTTGCAAGTGAACCGAGATGTACCATCCGGTAAAACGCCCTTTCCTTGGGTTGCACGGATCTTTGGGCAAAGGTTAGTTTTGGGACTCGTGCAGAATTTACACTCGAAGCACTGCGGAATGTACAGTGGAATCACATGATCTCCAGGCTGGAACTTCGTAACGCCTTCACCAACGCTTTCAACAATGCCTGCACCTTCGTGGCCAAGAATCACCGGGAAAATGCCCTCTGAATCATGACCATCCAAAGTATACGCATCTGTATGGCAGACACCAGAAGCCGCAATCTTTACACGTACCTCGCCGGCATTTGGAGGCGCAACTTCGATCGTTTCGATCGATAGTGGTTTCTTCGGCTCCCAAGCGACGGCTGCTTTGCAAGAGATTACCTACAATATCAATAAGGTGCATCAATAATTTGCTTCAAAGTGTTATCGCTTTTTAGACATGAGGAACAAGTTAATGTCCACCCAAGATCAAGGTCAAATAGTCACAAAGGTTGGTTCAAATTTTGAATATGATTAGGTGATATCTTTATGTTAATATTTGGCCCTGACAACAATGTAAATTAGAGAAACTGCTTTGAGCTTTTGTTAGATTCTCATACAACCTTGAGATTCATATAACAATGGGAGTGTTGTGTTACATTTATAACAGTGAAGAGAAAAAATCAAATTGCTTCACAAAGGCTATAATTGAATAAATTCATATTTATAAGTACCTGTCCAGCTGTACTGCTCATTGTAGCACGATTTGTAAAACTGATTATTTGAGAGTCTGGAATAAAAATGAAACTTCGTGAATGAAGAAAAAGAAACAAGATTTAGGACAAAAACCTCTGTTTAGCGAACTCACTCTAGTTGATTGATAACTGTTGTACCGGCTAAAAAAATTTAAGTGTCGTGTGCAACAGCCAAAAAAAACAACCCAAAGGGAACGGAGAATACTGTAGCAAAAGCTTGCGTTGAACCCAATTTCAGAAAACTTATTCACACTTGGAGGAGATTTAACAGACTAAGCTCGATGCCTGCCTAACAATAAACGCGCAGGGATGTTTAACACTCGTAGCATCTCCAACTTGCTTTGCGCACTTTTTCTAAATATTTATCACGCTCAGATGCACATACTCAAGTTCAGTAACAACGATTAAATAATAAAAAAAATGTGCAAGGTCACTGAAAATAGTCTTCACAGAGAGGAACAAAAATGGTGGACTGCATAGATGCTATTTACATTAAATGTTTATAATTCTTTTATTCCATTTCTTATTTCATTGTGGTTTACCAAGTACAGCATATAAGTATTATGAATCATACGACGGATGAATTTAATTTGTGCTTTATAATGCTGATCTATACAGCATTTTACGAGCGGTCATGAATACCGTATTCTAGTTTACTTCCCGGTAGGGAATATCGAAGGTAATATGTGATTTGCCGTTGCTTCTTTTTCTGACCAGTAAATGGTTATATTTGATCGTTTATACATCAAGCAAAACATGGAAATCATATATTCCCCACCAGAATGCTAGCCAATTTAAGGCGGGCATGCACCCCTACCACTAAAGGAGAACAATTTCTCAAAAAATGGAATACCGGAAAACCCAGGAAACTCAAGGTAAACAAATAAATTATTAAAACAGTCAGTAGTTGTGTTTGACAGTTCACGGTTTGTGCTTTTACGGAGTTTTCAGCAAATCAAAATACTGCTCGGTAAAAAAACGTCACGCCTAATCCAACTGTTCCTGCACTTGACTGTATTTCTCAAGCCACGTTAAAATTAGAAAAAATATCTTTTGAATTGACACCACTGTTCCCATCTATTGAATTTGAGGTGTTTCACCTTTCTTCACAACTGGAAAAACACGCATGCAATCAAAATTCATGAAGATAAAGCAAATAAACACTCAGCGGGAAAGTGATCACTCGGTAATCAAACATTTCCACCACTTATTATTCGTATTATAGAACGTAAGTATTAAAAAGTTTTTACTGTACAATAGAAATCAGTGCATTGTTATTTGTTTTCAGGTCACGGAATTGATCAAGCCAATACAGATGCATCTATCAACCTGTTAATCAAATTGGGTATTGCGACAGGGGAGGAGACTGTGGATCGAATTATTATTGTTTACAACCAAGTGGAAACATCTTATGATAAACAGAGCTATAATCAAATTAGGATTATATATAGCATGTTATAATTCTGTAGCGTGAACATAGCATAACAAGATAAACTCATATCACACAACGTGTACTCCTATGTTTATTTAGTTATATTTAAAATTATAGATTGTTACTATCAATATGTTCGGCATGTAGTGTTCAAAGCATTGAATATTAAAACAGCTGGATAAAACTATGAAAACTGAAGTGATATGATGTTGATTTTATAGTGTTTTGATATGATCTCTTTTAAGGGGTTTTCACTTCGTACTGTTATGCTTTTCAAGAAGCGCGATTTCAACAGCAAATCAGTTTACTTCATCGTGATTATTTTTTACCGTGTACTTATTTCTCATTTTTTAAAAACCCCATGGGTACCACAAAAAAAATTAACCCCCCTCAGTAATTAAAACTCTGTGTGTATAATGAATTAAGATTACAATAATACCATATTGTACTAAAAATGAAAACTTAAGCCGCAATCGTAAAGCGGAGATAACCTACACTCAGGCAAATAAACTTAAGAATTTCAAAAGGTTCAACTTATGAACGGTGCTTTTCAGGGGGGCTAGTCACTCAGCCACGTTGTGTTTGTGTTTCAGTGTGTCGGAAGGTGCCCAAGTAACCACGAGGCTATAATAGCTTGCATATATATAGGGCATATACATTACGTCTAGTGCATCTTTGAAGTTGGATTAAAGCTGAAAAGGGCCCCACTAAGATCGAACTAGTGCTATATCTTTTGTAATGCCATAAGACATTACTAAAGTAGCATTATTGCATTGATAATGTATGATTGCATTGGTAATGCATCATTATATTCTTAAAGCTAATCTAACACTTCATTACTTGACAACTGTTGAATTGATGCGATCCCGCATTAATGATGTTGATTTTGTGTTGAATAAGAGCAATAATATAATGCTTGTGGTTACTTGGGTGTTTCTGTGTTTCAACCCAAGTAACCACGAGGCTATAATAGCTTGCATATATACACGGTAAGCTTCCTTTACCCACTAATGGGTACTATTTATTATTATTGATATTCCTCCTGTGGATTTTTTACACATTTTACTGAAAAACGGCGTCTACCCATTTAAATGGGTAGACGAAGTTTTACGGTAAAATGGGTAAAAATTTCCACAGGAGGAATAACAATAATAATAAATCGTACCCATTAATGGGTAAACACACTTAGAAAATTTTACAGAATTCGGTGATTTTTTACCGAACTTTCAACAGCTGAACGATCGGTAATCCGATTTACCGGATTACGGTGAAATTTTACCGTGTTCTGGTAAAAAAATTACCGGAACTTGTCAAATTTCACCGAAATCCGTTAAATCGGATTACCGAACGTTCAGCTGTTGAAAGTTCGGTAAAAAATTACCGAATACTATAAAATTTTCTAAGTGTGAAGGAAGCTTACCGTGTAGGGCATATGTATTACGTCTAGTGCATCATTGAAGTTGGATTAAAGCTGAAAATGGCCCACTAATAGCGAATTCGTTTTTGATCCAGTTCCAAACTGGATCGGGTATCAGAATTGGGTTGGCTTGGTGTGTGTCAAACATCAGTGTCTATGTGTTTTTTCTGTAACTCCTATCGGATTGAGGTTTGCACTGACAATAAGTTCGGGTGTCGCAGGTTGGAACTAGTTCCAACCCAGGTTCAAAAACGAATTCGATATAAGATTGATCTAATGCTATTGAGAAATCCAAGTAAAGATAAAGGTAGGTTAAACATCGTAGTATCTAAAACAGAAATTGATAATAACTTTCTAGCTATGTTTTAAACTGTATGGAATTGGTCAGTATCGTCATTGTCGTCGATTTTCTTATCTTTTTATCACCAATTACTTTGCTTATACAGCAGCTCGAAAAACCATTTTGAAAGAGCGCCATCTATGACGTCTAACCTCACTTTTGCGTTACCTGGATTCCTCCATAATATTTTGTAATGCCATAATACATTGCTAAAGTAGCATTATTGCATTGGTAATGCCTCATTGCATTGGTAATGCATCATTATATTTTTAAAGCTAATCTAACGCTTCATTACTTGACAACTGTTGAATTGATGCGATCCCGCATTAATGATGTTGATTTTGTGCTGAAAAAGAGCAATAATATAATGCTTGTGGTTACTTGGGAACTTATCTGTCAATACTACAATCGAAAATTTATGCTTATTGGCAACCATGGACCCTTTTGGCAGTTGATTCACGCACACTTATTAATCACTTATTTAATCACGCACACTGGTATTAATGTATTGTTGTGCTTTAATTTGAATGCATGTCATTTTTCGTGAAGTAGAAGAATGATGTGCATTTTTTTTGTGTATCTGCATTGATATAAATTTTTAGTGTGTTCTAGAATTTTTATTATTTCATTGTTTACTTTTCCAATTAAAACCCAAAAGTTGGTGCGCCGAAGAAATTTCGATTGATGATTGAAATTTTCGAATAAAAATTTGATTCTGATCATCCCTCCGTGGTAGTTAACATGCTACCAGGGGGCTAGTCACTCTGCCACGTTGTGTTTGTGTTTCAGTGTGTCGGAAGGTGTTCTGTGTTTCAACTTATCTCTCAATACTGCAATCGAAAATTTATGTTTATTGGCAACCATGGACCGTTTTGAGCGGTTAATTCACGCACACTTATGCATCATTTAAATCACATGAGGGCAAGCGAGAGGGAAACAAAACAGTGAGAAAAAAAAAACCGATTCGTGCAAGTGGTGCCAGATATGAATTTATCTTTCATGTGGTGGCGAGTGTGTTTGAAGTGTGGCTGATTGTGTTTTTTAAGGTGGTAACACAAGGTGGCCGAGTGACTTACCCCCTGCCTGCTACAAAGCTTTTAGTTAAGGCGCTCACTGGTGTGGCGGAGGTGTGTCAACTGGCTGCCGTGGCCCAGTGTATGGCTGATAGAGCCCAGTGTATGGCTGTCGTGGCAACCTCTATCCCACACTGGGCCATGATAGCCGTGGAGATTTCACCGGTCTCCGTGATCTCATCCAAGTTTTTACATTGGAGAGTTACTAACGTGGCTAAGGCACGTACCTCCACTCCCGCTCCTAGGGCCTGTTCGACCAGTTTCTTATACGCTAGGCCCTTCATCTTGGTATCCTTCTTGAACTCGAGGATCATTTCACCGGTGCGAGTGCGGCGGATACTCCGCACGTCGGCGCCTAGATCCGCGAGCTAAGGGTCTCCGCGCATCGCCTTGAGGACCTCGGAGTACTTAAACTCGTCGGTCTTAACGATGAGGGCCTCACCGCGGTTACGCTTTCGTTCCAGGCTTCGATACCTTTTTTCTTTCTGGAGTCTGTTTTTCTTTCTTCGGACCTTCGTCCAATGGTTTTCCCTGCCTCTGGAAAGATCGTCGCTCGTTCCTCTTCGGTTATCCCGTCCGTTGTTGGGACCGGCCTTGCCCATTGGGCCACTCTTAGCGCTTGGGGTTTCGCGCGTCATCGAGGTGGTGTTGGCGCTATTGGCACATTTGCCGCTTTTTCCACCTTTGCCGCCATTGCCTTTTTTTCCACCCTTGGTGCCGAGGTCACTCACTTCACGCCCCGCAGGACGTGCAGTTGGACCCGCCAGTCCCGACACCACGCTCGCAAATGTTTCTGGGCCCGTGGGGCCGTCAGACACCAGCCGCTTCTGTGAGCCACCGGGTGCGGCTTCCCCCGGCGACTGCCTTGCACGCTTCAACGTCCTTGCCACCACGGTAGGTGGGGCGGGATCTCTCGCTTCCGTCTGTATTGACTTGCAGACGGATTCCCTTGTTTTTTTCAGCTGCGAATAGCCTCGCCATTTCCCTGGCATTTTGGTTGGCTAGAAGCTTAGCCTCTAATTCGTCCTTTTCAAGACATGCCGCCTGAACGGACCTACGAAGCTGCAGTAAGCTATGTTTAAGGTCCTTGCTGATGTTGTTGCGAGACGACGTAAAGTAAATTATCGCATTCAGCTGTTCCGCGACTACCAACACTTTAGGAAGCGTATCGTGCTTCCTCTCCATGGCCCGCATGAGCCAAGGCCCATCTACGGCCTCTCCAGTTTTTCCGAAGACCCCTGCTTCCGAGGCTGTCGCGCTTCCGCACGTGTCGGATGCGCCGCCAGATCCTGCTTTCTTGTGAGGTGGGGATCTCGTCAGTCCTCTTTTGGCAAACGGGTTCGCCTTCTCCCTCTGCGTCGTTTCATTTGGAGCTTGCTCCATGCTGTTGGGTCCCCCTTCAGCCGCTATCCATAACCACGTGAAGTAGTCGCCATAGTGATCCCACACTGGCGTAAAAGACCTTTCAAAATTCTTAAAATTTGCCTTATGAAACTTCATGAGACCACTGTATTTTGATTTCATAAGGGCCTTATAACATCCATGAGTGCAACTCTGGTTCTCTAGCGATTTTCTTAAGTCATTCTTATCATTTTCACAAAACTGCCTTATAATGTTCATGACTGTTGTTTGTGCATAGTAATCATACGGTATGTGTATGAAATTGCAAAATCGAGTCGCAAGTTATTGTTTTGGTAATCTTGGTAAAGCCTGAGTATCCCCATATTTTCGTGCTGATCTATGAGGTGTAGAAAGAAAAAAAAAAAAACAATTCGACGACGTAAACCAATCACTGGAAACCCCAAAAAAGGTACTGTATACAATATATAAATTTATCATAATCGCCCTCCTTGGATGTGCTATTTTATAGCTTCCAGTGGTTGATATGATTTGTGTGTGTATTGGATGTACGTGAAAACTTAAACGTGCATCTTGACGCGTGTTATTTTGCACCCGCATAATCACAAACCATTCCTGGACCATTTCCCTTATTGTTGACGACCATTTCTGTTATTGTTACGACATTTGCCCTTATAGTTGACAACACAATCTATTATATAGTTTAACAATATGTCAGATGGTAAAAGACCAAATAACAATATGCTGAATAGGCGGTTAACAAAATTTTTGCTGTACTCTATGCCAAAAAGTTGGTATATAATCCAGACCGAGTGCAGACAATAAAAACCTTTCAATGACAATATGGCATACATTCACAATATGTGTTAATGTAGAGGTTGTATGGTGAAAATGAGATTAAACTATTCGATAACAATAACATAAAATGTGATAATATATCTTACCTTCGAAATATAGTTTTGACTATATAGCAAATTTGTTTTTCGTTATGCGGGCATTCATTTTTCCGCATTATTTTTCCCATTTCAGTCGTCGGTAATTCAACAATGACCGACAACACCGCCATCATCGGATTCCTGCCCCTGGACCACTTCTTCGTATTTTAGGCTTAAAGTGTCCTAATTGAATATTACACCACTAACGTTGATCGATTCCAGCTCTAATGTGATGAAAGGTTACAAGGGTGACGTTTCGGTATTGAAGCCGAAATGTTTGATGTTCGTTTCGATACGGTTAAACTAACTCCCAGACAAAAATAAAATGGTAATATGCTTTCTTTCTATTTTAGATAACCCCACATCTCATCCGTCTTCAAGTTTACCTATCAGTTCAAATCAAGATTGGTTGCACGGCGATTCAAAACATCACCCTTGGACACGTAAAGTCCCCATACTTTGCCATTGTAACGCACATTTGTTTAAATCCTCCTTTCACTTTTCCTCAACAGTATTTTCTTCAAGAAAACTATCAAATTGCTAGGAGCATTCTTTCGTTGTGTTATGTCCGATAGTGCTCCATTGAAGGCTGGCACTCACGCCACGCAGATTCAGCTTGTGCGTTGAAACAAGTAAGTCTTTAATATCGTTATTTATTGAAACCGTGTTTTTTTCTTCTTCAGAATGGCCCATGGATTACAATGTTGTGGGATCATCATCCCTACTCGCAAGGGGAGATCATCGTGGGAGGAGCGACTGCAATACCGAGAAGGACTATTTCAAAGAGGACGGCTAATGGTGGTTCGGTTCCGAACAGGCGATATCGAAGAATGATGGAGTGGTCAAGATTATCGGTAATAACCCTGTTCGATTCCCACCTGCATTATTTTGAATGAGGAATAAAATTAGTGTTCTCGTCACTTTCTGACTTGCAATGTAATTTTTTCATGAATGGAAATTCCTGTAAAA
The DNA here is from genome assembly GCA_024533555.2 of Aedes koreicus. NCBI lineage: Eukaryota > Metazoa > Arthropoda > Insecta > Diptera > Culicidae > Aedes > Aedes koreicus. The sequence continues at coordinate 91,548 of JAHHFK020000999.1, read as the reverse complement.
TTCAAAGTATTACCAAATATATAAATTAATATATTAAATACCGTACTAACGCATATGCGTACCATAAAACTAACAATTAATTTCTTAAGGTTCTACAATGAAACTCATACGGTTGCAATAAGTAAGCCATTAGGAGTCACAAACATAGCATTTCATAAGGTAATGTAATGAAATTCAAACCGTATTCTTGTGGCTAATTTTCATAAGGATATTTAATGAACTTTAACAGTTTTTTTTGTACTAGTGTGGTTTATGCAAACGTTGGGCCTTTAAAAAAAAAAAAAGGGGTTACGTTGTCCCTCATGGGGCCCCCCCGTTCAGAGCCGGATCGGCGTAGGTCAGGATGGGCATCTGAGCCTACTCCCACCAGGCTAGCAAAGCCGGTCGGTGGAGATGGAACGTACTGAAGGCCTACCAAAGTTTTAGTGGGACGGAGACAGCCTATGCCGCATGAAACCTCGCCATTTCCTGTAAGTGTCACCTAACAGTACTAAGTGAGACGACATAGGTGCCAGCCCGAAGTCGTGGTACCGTTGAGTGATTCCGTTAATCATCTAGTTTCCGTAATTGAGGTCTAACTGACATTGACCCCAATGCGCCGTGTGGCGCACTCTCTATAGTTCGTTTACGAAGAACTCAGGGTGTGGGGATGAGGGTGCCAGCTCCTCGACCCACTAAAAACCCACCCGTGCCTTAAGCCCTAGACCCTACCCGGGACCACCTTTCGGTATTACTTCGGGGAGGGGGCTATTGTGCTTGTTAAGCACCCACTATGTCTAACTACTTAGGACTTTAGTAGTTAGGTGGTCTCTGCGACCTGCCGTTGGTCGTTTCGCCATTTTTGTTGGAGATCAAGGACAATCTGGGAGGCTGCTATACATACCGCGTCCCAAATGTCCCGGTCTTGGCACATCCTTACGCTAAACATCCCGCTTACGGCTGTGAAGAACACATGTTCCGAAGTTTCCTCTACTCCCGCGAACTCGCTGCATACGGAGGACTGAAAAAAAAAAAAAAAAAAAAAAAAAATAACAAATAAAAGATAAAACAAAAAAAAAAACAATTTTTTCTTTTTTTCAAAAATTAATTTTAAAAAAATAACCAAAAACTATAAAAAAATTTTAAAAAAAAAAATTTAAAAATTAAATAAAAAAAAAAAAATAAAAAATTTTTAAAACCCCCTCAAAAAAAAAAAAATTAAGAAAAAATGAACCAAACAAAACCCGAAAAAAAATTTATTTTAAAAACTACAAAAAAAAAAACACTACCTAAATGTAAGATTGTGATGTCACTCACTGATTCAAATAGAAGCCAAATTGGGCATAGGGGTTTATTCAAATGTAACATACAGCAACAGTTTGGTAGATTGTTTAGTATTTTTTATAAATTTTTACGCTTAATTTGTGGGGGAGTCTTTTGAGATGTAGCTATGCAAAACATAATAGAAAAATTGTATTTGTATTTTCATTCATACTGTAAGTACTCGGTTCAATTTCACAACAAAAAACGCAGAAAAGAAAAAAACGAACATTTGAAAATCAAATGTGTTACTAATGTTTTTACCCGTACTGTAGACTTGTACTGTAGGACTGTACACTTGGAAAATCGCCATGTTGGTTTTTGTGAATTCTATAAAGAAATCTCACTAAAATTCAATAATTTATTCGGGGTACCTTCTACGTTTTTTAATCCAATCGATGGCGCATGAAATTAGGGAAGGTAACACGGAAAGTTGCACTGCTAACCTTGAGCCGCATATACAATTTTGATACAACTTCCTTGCGTAAAGCATTTTTAATTTCCTATTTGAAAAAGTTATAAACAATCATCTTTAACGCGTAAAATACCATTAGCTACGATATCGTTTCGCCATTAAAAAATCATGTTTATATTTATTTTTACTTTGTTCATACCGTGCTTGCTTTGACAAAACATATCATTATGTTATAAGCATGCTGTTGGAAGCATCCATCGAACATAATATTTGTCTTATGGATGTTCTACAAAACATCTGGTATGACCTAAAAGATGTTCAAAAATGCCACATTTATTGCGCTTTTTCGGTTATATGCGTGTATGAAATTGAGTTATTGACGTTAGAAAAAAAAAACACGAGCATGGTCTAAAACGTGTATTATTAACATGAATATGACAAGTGGTGTTACTTGGGTGTGCATGCCCATATTTGTGCAGATATTGTCTGAAACAGCCGTAGCCTGACACAATCTGCGTTTAGTGGAAGTTCACTTCACCGTGTTGCCTACCAACCCACCCGGAGAGTTCCGGGATTAGTCGGTGGGTCCACCGACCTTTGGTGGAGTTGTTCCATTCACGCGGTACACTTAAACATAGATGCGGCTCTAGTGGTCCTTCGAATACATCTTGTTCCACGTTGTTCGAAGCACTCTACATCCTTTTTTATGAAAATGCCTATTGGCATCATCCCCACTAGGACGCAGGATCTCTTGGTACTCAAGGCGGTGATCCATGCCGGCCCGCCGTACCCAAGTATGTACAGGGCGACACTGGCCAGGAGTTTACGCTTACTCCCTTGCACCGCCGAGCTATTCGACATCTTGCGGGACAATGCCGATGTAGCCATAGAGGCTTTCTTGCAAGCGTAATCGACGTGGCTGATAAAGGACAGCTTATCGTCGATCATGACCCCAAGATACCTCAAAGACCTCTTCGATTCGATTGTGCAGTTACCTGCACTGATCGTCGCATGTTGCTCCGATTTTCGGTTGTTAACAACCGTGACCTCAGGCTTATGGTGGGCTAGCTCCAGCTTCCTGGAACTCATCCATCTCTCCACAATGCCAATGGAGTGGGAGGCCGTTAGCTCTACCTCTTCGATGGATTCACCACATATCTCAAGGGTGATGTCGTCTGCGAACCCGACTATCTTCACCCCATTCGGGAACTCTAGCCGTAGTACCTCATCGTACATCGTGTTCCATAGCAACGGACCCAGGATCGAACCTTGTGAGACGCCTGCGGTGATCTGAACACGTTTCTGGCCTACCTCTGTATTGTACACCAGTACGCGATTCTGGAAATAACTTCCCAGAATCTTGTACAGGTACCCAGAAACCTGAAGGCGTTGGAGCGAGTTAGCGATAGCCACCCAACTGGCGCTATTGAACGCATTTCTCACGTCAAGGGTGACCACTGCACAGTAGCGGACTCCACGCCTCTTGCGCTGGATTGCCACTTCGGCCGTCTTAGTGACGGACAGAATGGCATCCACCGTCGACTTCCCTTTACGGAAGTCAAAACAACCGCCTACACCCTCCGTGTACTTTGTCAGTCTGTTGAGGATTACCCTCTCGAGCACCTTAACCGCTGTATCCAACAGACATATAGCCCAAGTAACACCAGAAACATCTTCTTTGAAAAGAATAAAAGAAGTTTGTTGTAAAAAAGTCGTGAGGATGAAATACTAAACATGTCTGGTCTTAAAAAGTTTTGAGGATGTTTTTCCACACATATTCAGTTCAAACGTGGTACCAGAACAGCGAACAAATTTGTGTTCTATTTTTGTTCGATCAACTTAAATTTTACTTCTTGAAAACATCGGTGACTGTTTGTCATCTTACCACTACGAACTATCTTTACTCACTTTTGAATATCCATACTTTTGACCGATTTGAGTCAAACGCACTTAATTTTGGATGATTTGGAAATAGCGTGTATGCTAGATGTTTCTAAAGCTTGTATTACACTGTTTGTCCAATAGCCAAATATTTGTCATAGGCAGATAGGCACCTGACCAACATCTATGATATCTGTCAGATGTCTAGCTGCCTATGCCAAATATTTGGCTATTGGACAAACAGTGTACTACAAGCTTAAATATGTTGATAGGCTGCATTCAAGATGAATTTTAAACATTTTTTTAACATCCTCATGCAATAGTGAAATTATTCAAAATAGATTGTGAATCCAATACAGTGACGGCTGAAATAATACTGGAATAAAAAAAAACACTAACTATATGTAAGATTGTGATGCCACTCACTGATTCAAATAGAGGCCAAATTGGGCATAGGGGTTTATTCAAATGTAACATAAAGCAAGAGTTTGGGAGATTGTTTAGTATTTTTTATAAATTGTTACGCTTAATTTGTGGGGGAGTCTTTTGAGATATAGCTACGCACAACATAATAGAAAAATTATACTTGTATTTTCATTCATACTGACATTACTCGGTTCAATTTCACAACAAAAAACGCAGAAAAGAAAAAAACGAACATTTGAAAATCAAATGTGTTACTAATATTTTTACCCGTACTGTTGACTTGTACCATCCCCCCCTTTTTTTCCCCCCCCCCCCCCCCCCCCAAGTCCCCCTCCTTACTCCCCCCATTCTCAAATGTTGTGTCAAAATAACAAGGAATCAAAACAACAACCAAGAACAGTACCGGAAGGTACCGAAGAGCGCAAGAATATTGCAAGGTGCAGACTGCAAGGTATACTTCGGACCTAGGGGTTCTACAACAGTGAACCAATTTCAAATCGCTAGTTGCACATTGATTGTTGCTTGTACTGTAGGACTGTACACTTGGAAAATCGCCATGTTGGTTTTTGTGAATTTCATAAAGAAATCTCACTAAAATTGTATAATTTATTCGAGGTACGTTCTGCGTTTTTTTTAACAAATCGATGGCGCATGAAATTAGGGAAGGTAAATCGGAAAGTTGCACCGCTAACCTTGAGCCGCATATACAATTTTGATACAACTTCCATGCGTAAAGCACTTTTAATTTCCTATTTAAAAAACATATAAACAATCATCTTTAACGCGTAAAATACCATTAGCTACGATATCGTTTCGCCATTAAATAATCTTGTTTATATTTTTTTTTACTTTGTTCATACCGTGCTTACTTTGACAAAACATATCATTATGTTATAAGCATGTTGTTGGAAGCATCCAAGGAACATAATATTTGTCTTATGGATGTGCTACAAACATCTGGTATGACCTAAAAGGGGACGTCCATTAATTATGCCACGCAAAAAGTGACTTTTTATAGCCCCTCCCCCACCCCTTGTCACGTTTTTTGTATGGACCTTCAATTTTTTTTGTATGGATTGTTACGTCTTCCCACATGAATTTTCGCTCCGCCCTTTGAATGTTGGGTTTGGATTTTATGAAATAAACCTCCCTGAATCCATTCGTTATCACAGATTTTTCGTAACACGTAAGATTAATGAAATAAACCAGGATTTCATTCACAAAATTACGAATTTTCATAAAAATCAAGATTTTCTATTTTGCAAACATGAATTTCAGCTCCACCCTTTGAATGTTGGGCTTGGATTTTATGATTTGGACCTCCCTGAATTCATTCGTGAACACGTATTTTTCGTAACACGTAAGGCTGATGTAAAAACCGGGTTTACATTCACAAAATTACGAGTTTTCATGAAAATTAAGACCCGTCCATTAATTACGTCGCTCAAAAATACAGATTTTTAACCCCCTCCTTTCTTTATCACATTTTTTGTATGGATTTTTGAAAAATTTTGTATGCATCGTCACTTTTTAAACCCCCCCACCCCACCGCCCTCTCAAAGCAAAACGTAATTTATGAACGATCTCTTTAGCTGTGCCTCTTTGAGTATATTGAGTATATTGATGTTGCTTCTTACAGCAGTTTGGGAACTGAAGACCTTCAAAGTTCATTCATTAATTCAAAAGTCAGCTGCACAGAGCCCTTCAGAAACGCCTCATTAAATACTCTATTCAGCAGTGCCGTATTTTTAAGTATTTTTAAGGATAGGAGTGAGCAAGACAGCATTACAACACGCAAACACTCAAAAACCAAAAGAATAGACAGAGACAAAAGACTCTGTGTTAGTCACTATTGCTCGAGAGAATAAGGAAAAGATATGTTAAAAAAGAAAGCAAGAATCCTGAAGCACGTAGCTTAATGCGGCATTTTATAGAGCTTTTTGACGTTTAATTTGCGCACACTACTGCAAGATTTGAATCGAAGCAGTGCGAGTGAGAAGTCAACGAAGTTGTGGGAAACCAAACCGTGCATTAATTCCGCATGTTAGACAAAGAAAGACGATTAAATGTCGAAAAGGTCTATTGGCGTATTTGCGGCACAAAATTTGTGTCATTATTGCTGTCTTGCTTTGGCGTCAATTAATGCTCATGTTGACTCTCTTCAGCCTTGCACAATCATTTTTTATTCATTCAAAGCTAGCTATTTGAGTGTTACGGATGCGTTTTTTTATTTTTGTAAAAATGTCGCGAATTTGTCTGAACGATCCGCAAAAATTTTGTTGCATTTGTGGAGACGTGATATTGAAGGAACAGAAAAAGGGGTTTACACCTTTGTTGGAGACAGCATATCAGCTGTATTTTGACAAGGAGCTTCCAAATCGTGAGTTTCCATGGGTTCCAACATACTCCTGTTGCTCATGCTACCGAACATTGCTTGGTTGGATGAAAGGTACGCACAAAGGCTTACCTTTTGCCAAACCTATGGTGTGGACTAATCCAACCAATCACATGAGCGATTGTTACTTTTGTTTGACAAAAAATCATGGATTTTCCAAAGCTTTGAAGCATAAAATCGAATACCCATCAAGGCCAACATTGTACTCCGAAGCAATGCCAGTTCCAATATCTCCAAATATTGCTGGACGTGCTGATGAGTTGGATTCGGAACCAGGCAAATCTGAGAAAAGCTTTCAGGATGATCCAGATTTTTTACCTTCGGAGTCTGAGGAACCGCATGTTATAACCCAAGAGGAGCTGAACGATTTGATTCGAGATTTGGAGCTACCCAAGACCAAAGCGCAGCTGCTAGCTTCAAGGCTAAAGCAGTGAAATGTCCTGGAAAAAGATGTAAAGGTGTCATCTTATAGGAAGAGACATTCAGATAACATTAAATATTTTTCGATGGACGGTGATCTTGTCTTTTGCAACAACATCGAAGGTTTAATGGAAGAGCTACAGTTAGAGTATCACGCAACTGACTGGAGGCTCTTCATCGACGCTTCAAGCAAATGCTTGAAGGCAGTGTTACTGCACAATGGAAATAAGTATTCTTCAGTGCCAGTTGCATTTGCAGCTCACATGAAGGAAACTTATGAGAACATAAAAACACTTTTGGAAAAGATCAAATATTTGGAACACCAGTGGAATCTCTGTGCAGACCTTAAGGTAGTGGCATTGCTCACTGGGCTTCAAGGAGGCTACACAAAGCATTGTTGTTTCCTCTGCGAATGGGACAGTCGTGCGAGGGATAAACATTACCACCAGCAGCATTGGCCAGCACGTACCGAGATGGTACCTGGGAAGAAAAATGTGTCAAATCTGCCTCTTGTCGACAGGGACAAAATTTTACTACCTATATTAAGCATGGGTTGATCAAAAATTTTGTCAAAAAGCTGGATATTCAAGGAGAACCATATTGTTTTTTGAGGAAAAAGTTTCCGAGATTGAGCGAAGCCAAGGTGAAAGAAGGAGTATTTGTTGGCCCTCAAATTAGGAAACTCCTTAAAGACGACAATTTTCAGCAAACTCTTAAAGCGACAGAGTTACGAGCAAGGAATGCGTTCAAAAAGGTTTGTGGTTACTTCTTGGGAAATGAAAAGTCTCCGGATTATGTACACATCGTTCAAGAGCTGGTTGATTCGTATGCTGCACTGGGATATAATATGTCACTTAAATTCTTAAATTGCACTTTTTGCATTCTCATCTGGACTTCTTCCCAGAGAATATGGGAGCCGTCTCAGATGAACATGGAGAACGATTTCATCAAGATATCGCACAGACTGAAAAGAACTTTGCTGGCAAATGGAGCCCAGCGATGCTAGCGGACTACTGCTGGATGCTACAGAGGCAAACACCTTTGAAGAACTATAAAAGGAAAAAGAAAACAAAGTGAATTTAAGTTGAAAAATATAGCGAAAATTTCAACTAAATGACTGACTGACTGACTGACTGACTGACTGACTGACTGACTGACTGACTGACTGACTGACTGACTGACTGACTGACTGACTGACTGACTGACTGACTGACTGACTGACTGACTGACTGACTGACTGACTGACTGACTGACTGACTGACTGACTGACTGACTGACTGACTGACTGACTGACTGACTGACTGACTGACTGACTGACTGACTGACTGACTGACTGACTGACTGACTGACTGACTGACTGACTGACTGACTGACTGACTGACTGACTGACTGACTGACTGACTGACTGACTGACTGACTGACTGACTGACTGACTGACTGACTGACTGACTGACTGACTGACTGACTGACTGACTGACTGACTGACTGACTGACTGACTGACTGACTGACTGACTGACTGACTGACTGACTGACTGACTGACTGACTGACTGACTGACTGACTGACTGACTGACTGACTGACTGACTGACTGACTGACTGACTGACTGACTGACTGACTGACTGACTGACTGACTGACTGACTGACTGACTGACTGACTGACTGACTGACTGACTGACTGACTGACTGACTGACTGACTGACTGACTGACTGACTGACTGACTGACTGACTGACTGACTGACTGACTGACTGACTGACTGACTGACTGACTGACTGACTGACTGACTGACTGACTGACTGACTGACTGACTGACTGACTGACTGACTGACTGACTGACTGACTGACTGACTGACTGACTGACTGACTGACTGACTGACTGACTGACTGACTGACTGACTGACTGACTGACTGACTGACTGACTGACTGACTGACTGACTGACTGACTGACTGACTGACTGACTGACTGACTGACTGACTGACTGACTGACTGACTGACTGACTGACTGACTGACTGACTGACTGACTGACTGACTGACTGACTGACTGACTGACTGACTGACTGACTGACTGACTGACTGACTGACTGACTGACTGACTGACTGACTGACTGACTGACTGACTGACTGACTGACTGACTGACTGACTGACTGACTGACTGACTGACTGACTGACTGACTGACTGACTGACTGACTGACTGACTGACTGACTGACTGACTGACTGACTGACTGACTGACTGACTGACTGACTGACTGACTGACTGACTGACTGACTGACTGACTGACTGACTGACTGATAGGAAATCTTGATTTTCATGAAAATTCGTAATTTTGGAAATAAAAACTCATTTTTTTCAACACGAATGGATTCAGGGAGGTTTATTTCATAAAATCCAAGCCCAACATTCAAAGGGCGGAGCAAAAATTCATGTTTTCAAAATAGGAAATCTTGATAAACATTCGTAATTTTGTGAATGAAAACCCGGTGTATTTCATCAATCTTACGTGTTACGAAAAATCTGTGTTCACGAATGGATTTAGGGAGGTCCATTTCATAAAATCCAAGCCCAACATTCAAAGGGCGGAGCTGAAATTCATGTTTTCAAAATAGAAAATCTTGATTTTTATGAAAATTCGTAATTTTGTGAATGAAATCCTGGTTTATTTCATTAATCTTACGTGTTACGAAAAATCTGTGATAACGAATGGATTCAGGGAGGTTTATTTCATAAAATCCAGCCCAACATTCAAAGGGCGGAACGAAAATTCATGTTTTCAAAATAGGAAATCTTGATTTTCATGAAAATTTGTAATTTTGTGAATGAAAACCCGGTTTATTTCATCAATCTTACGTGTTACGAAAAATCTGTGTTCACGAATGGATTCAGGGAGGTCCATTTCATAAAATCCAAGCCCAGCACCCCGTTCACCTTTGCGACCGCGAAGCCCTCATTTGAGATGGACACTACCTCCTGGACTGGGAACTTGCCCGTCATCCATACGCAACCCAATTACCAATACCGGCAGGGATACGGTATGGGTCGGATATTATTGAAATATCCGTTCCCGACTCGCGAGCTGCTTGACACAACAGTTGCTGGGCCACCTCACAGTGGTTTAGGTTCAGTTGTGTTTCCCGCACTGTGTTTTGTCGTTAGATCTACCCTTGTATGCCGGGCACTTGGGACCCCCCGTGACGTGCTTGTCATCTGATTTCCCAGAGCACGTCATGCATTTGGAGGGCTCCTTGCAGTCCCGAGCCTTATGGCCTTTTCCTCCGCACTGTTAGAATTCACTTGCCAGATCGGCCGTTTCACTGGGGACTTTCCTTTTTTTCCCCCTTCAGGCTTCAACCTGGGATTCAGGGTCTTTTATTGGCTCCGAGGGGAATTGGGCGGAAAAACCTCCCTTACGCAGTTCCAAGGTGGAGCAAGCAAAGAAAGAAGAAAAGGGATCAGAGCTTCAAAGAATAAAAACAGAATCAATGATATATATCGTGGGGCCTTCATGAGGACACCTTCTACTACCCAATGCGCCGTGTGGCGCACCCTCTATAGTTTGTTTAGCCGTTAGGTTCCTTTATCCGTTAAGGAGGAACTCAACGTTTCCAAGGTGCACCGCGTGGAGGTGAACTACAGCACACCAGGCTTGGCTTGCTCCTCCGTTTGAGCGAAGAGCATCTGCTCTACACCGACAAATGCACGCTCCTCCCGTTCGGTAGATCGAGCGTGCGAAACGGCAAAAGAGAAATCCCGAAGAGCGCGCTCGCCGAGCAAACGAGTGTGTTGCTCGGCGTGCCATCCTCCTTTCTATTGGCGTCGTGCAGTAAAATCTCCGCTCTTATGTTACCTCTGCATAAGGATGGTGGTGTTGACAAATTGAATGGAAGAAAAATGGGAATGAGCACAAAAACATTACTCTCAGCAAATCTGCAAAACATTCATCAAAAACATCTTTCGCCTTGGATTGGAAAATGTTTTTTTCCGTTTAGATTCATGCGGATCATTCGGTTTATTAGTTGATTTTTCATAAGAAACCATCAATTGATTTCATGACACCGCCCATGCTGCATCACATACAAAATGTAAACATAAATTAATTTACGAATTAATTTGCATCGAGATGATTCACTAGCAATGCGTCATAGTGAAAATCGTCTAAAACGCTCCCTAATAAACATGTACCGTATAGGAACGATATTATAGATGGTATGACCAAAGAAGAATGCTAAGATGGAACAGTTGGTACAAATATTTTTTCATTTCAGTGTCCTCTTCAAAAATTAATATCGGTCCCTTTCGAATGAGGACTCCCCAGTAAACGGGTTGACAGATCTTGTCATGCTCATGCCGCTCCCTAGTTCAGCAAACAAAGACCAAAGTACCTTGAGAAAAAGGCAAAGCATATTGCCAGCTGTCATATTATTCTCATATACACGCTCATTCAAGCTTACTCAATGTTGAGTAACTTTGAATCAATTTTATAAAAATATCTAAAACGTCAGACGCTGAGTAGTCGTTTTTTATGAATTGGATTTATTGTTATTCAAAACGCAAGAAAACTGCGCCAAACTCAATTTTTGGATAGCTACATATTATTTTTTTCATTAAAATAAAATGGGTCGGATAACGTCTTTGTCAATTTGCGCTTCGGGAGTTAATTTAAAATCTAATTCGTATTCGAAAATTAATAACCAGCCGCGACATAGAGCAGATAGCAGTCACTGTAGATGCGGAAACGTATCTTAAAAAAGCTTAGCTGTTTTATCTTGACTGGAATTCGTTGATTTTTATTAGTACATATATTACATTACAGATACACCAAACATTTTCGAAACTCTTTCTGACGTATGAATCGAAACCAGACTTATTGGCAAGATGGCTTTTATACAATGTGGTTAAATTTCTTGCCCAAGAAACCACGAGGCTATAATAGCTTGCATATATAGGGCATATGCATTACGTCTAGTGCATCATTGAAGTTGGATTAAAGCTGAAAAGGGCCCCACTAAGATCAAACTAATGCTATATCTTTTGTAATGCCATAAGACATTGCTAAAGTAGCATTATTGCATTGGTAATGCATCATTACATTCTTAAAGCTAATCTAACGCTTCATTACTTGACAACTGTTGAATTGATGCGATCCCGCATTAATGATGTTGATTTTGTGTTCAATAAGAGCAATAATATAATGCTTGTGGTTACTTGGGTGGTATTGAAAATGCTAAGCAAGCATTTCATCACTCTTGCCTTGGCAATTGATTTTACAAATGTAAAAATCGATCCACCAACTCTTTACTATTAAAACATAATATACATATTATACTTACATATTACAGAGCGTACTCGAACATTACTGAGGATCGACGGCGAAATAAAAAAGACGAAATAAAAAAAAATCTCATTTTCATAAATTATTGTTTTAATGTTTAAGAGTAAGTTCAACTCGAAACTAAATAAATTTCAGGATTAGAGGATTTTTTATCATCGTACAGGTTTGGTCAGAAAAACGCAAATTGAAGTTTTCCGATTTTCAAGAACCTCAATAAATTCAAATATTCATAACTCAAGAACGCTTCATCTTAGAACACATTTTTTCCAAACTTCAATGAAGTTTGCTCAATAATTCGGAAAATATAATCATAAAAAAAATCCTGCAAAATTTTCCACAGTGGAAAAAAAATTCTTGGATAAGGCCAGTATTCAGCTCAAAAGTAATGTTCATTAGCATAGGACAATTTATGGTCAAGAAATGCTTTTACTGTCGAGATTTATTTTTTTGTTGTTGGGGTGAAGAACCACTGCGTCCACTTAATGAATTATGGAAACTTATGAAAAACACATTTTCTTGTTCGTTAATTCTTTTAAAGCTTTCTTTTTTTCGAGTAATGCCAATGGGCCCGGCACTCGTTTTCATACCAAAATAAAAAAAAGGGGGTTACTCAAATTGAGTTGTGGCAATGAAGCTCAATTTAGGGTATGTTCGGTTTTATAGTTTGAGTTAATGTTACTCAAATATGAGTGAAACCAGATGGCAAACAAACATCCATGTTTGTAATGAAAAACCGCGAAGTTCCTCCTAGTTGTATAAATTTAATCTAATTTTTGAGTTTAAATCGTTGTGGATCTTCCTGAAACAGTGATTTTAGCTAGGCTTAAAGCGAAATTGAACAATATGTTCTAACGATAATCATAATCATAAAAACTACATAAAAAATTCTTAAGTTCTTGCGTAGGCATGCAGATTTCATTAAAATAATAAAATTGGTCTGCTTTAACTTTATTCAAATAAAATAAGCTTTTTTTTTAATTATTCAGAAAAAATGCCTGATTAAGTGTGATACTCGAAATTGGGAAACAATCATCATCGCATTTTCGAACACCTCAAATATCAGCGCTAATTGACTCAAAAATATTCAGTAATAACGTATTCCTCCAATCAATTTGTATACTTAATTAACGTACAAGAGTTACTTAATACCTACATGCAGAAATTCAAGCAAGAAACTTGCGTTTGGCTGGCTTTTGAATCGAAAATGCTTGAATTTCATGCAGTTCTGAAGACATTTCATAACTTTTTTTTTTGCTTTTGTCTTTTTCGTACCACTACATAAACATTGCAGCGACTATAATACCTTGTACTTTATATACTTTGGAAACAGACATCACACTGACGTTTCTCTTTGTCAATCTTGACAATTCAATATGTGTTCAAAAATTACGATACGTAAAATGAAAGGGACCGAGGGTCAATCACAAATTACGTTTGCGATTTCTGAAAAGCACATAAGTATGTAATCGTTTATCGTTGGTATGACCATACCACTTACAGTTGGAATGATACCCCGAATTGGTGGTTAGGCACATATTATGGTTGTTGTTTATGCAGGCTTCTCTATAGAATTCCTGTTGGTTGAATGAAGTTCGGATGTATTTTCTTTAGGTATTGGTAATTATCCAAATGTTCGCTTGTGAATGTTAGTTTTAATCAAAATTGAAAAACATTATCATAGAAAGCCTTTTTTCCACTGTCTCTTGCTTTTCTAAAAAAATTCAATCAATTATTGCAGTTATCAATTCATTTACGAAGTGTCAAATTGAAGTGAGCATTCACCAAATAGAATATCCCTCTGTTATTGATCCCTATTTTTGATAAAATAACAGTGAAAATTTATTTCTCATCTGTTAGAAATAAGTCTTCCAGAATATGTTGTATTAAAACTTTACATCTGTCACTTTATTACTTGGATACATTTTCGAAAAATTCAAAAGCAGTTTGTTCCGCCGCATCAATTTTGATTACAAAAAGCTCGCGTATTTTTTTCCGTAAAACAACAAAATACATAGATTGACGATAGTTTTTTGTAATTCGAGTTATTGTGGCGGAACAAATTCTTTTGAATTTGTCCAAAATGTATCACAGTGAATTGAACCGAAAATGGAAATTATTTTCAATTCGTTGAATGAAGGGTCTAAGCATCTTTCATTAAACCGGTTCAATAAAATTGGTATCAATACCAATAGTGATAGAGTAAACTTAACTCAGATCAATGTTAAAGATGTTCATAACTTTTAGAATTTTGTCAAGAATAACTTCCGCTGTATTGCGGCCAAATATTACCACTATAAGGTGGATCGCTGCTCCATGTATTTTTTCCTTTCTTTTATCTCATTCTCGCAAACCTACACTCAAAAAAATCGACACGTTACTTCCACGTGAAACGCACGTAATTTTCGTCCACTACCAAAACCAGTAATAAACACGTGGAATTCACGTAAGAGCTACTTGATTTCCGCGTAAATTCACATTCTACGTGAAAATCACATAAATTTTACGTGATTTTCACGTACAATTCACTGGACACTTAATGTTCACCTGATTTTATTGAAGAAAATTTGGTTACGTGTTCAGGTGGAAGTTACGTGAAATTTCACGTGAAAACAACGTGTCGATTTTTTTGAGTGTACCTCGCTATTTTAAATTGATAATTCTCGATTGTTAGTTAATGAACATCGAATCGAACTCCATCAGATTGTTCACAGCAAGTAAGCTTACAAACTGATGTGATTAAATATTCAATATCTAGTACTGATTCTGAGTTTTATCCATTCTAAATTATGAGGTTATGGCTACCGTCGAGAATGCTTCAGCATAAGCCCATAAGGTCGTATCGAGTTCGAAAGAAATTTCTTTTGCTATATCAATCCCATGTTAAATTCCATTTACTGAAACGGAAAAGTAAAGAATCGAAAAGAAATTTCTGCAGCAGTATCCACTTGAAAAGAACGAAAAATAAAATTTAAATTTGTAAGGTTTCCACGCAAACTAATGGGAGCTGTCACTTTTACTTTCGGAAAAATATTCCACTCGATTATTCCGTAAGTGAAGGTGACATTTCGTTCCATGCAAATCAATTGTCAAAATTCCGCTTGGTAATATTGAACAAAATTCCGTAACCTCTCGATACCGGCTTATAGCAAGGGTACGATTTGGGCTACAATCTCAAGCACAGATCTTCCCCTACGCGATAGTAAGTTTATACAAGCAATGCGTCCCGCGAACTTAGTCTAAATGAATTGACAAATCTTAGAATGCACGACATCCAAATGTTGCACTATGTTTCTGCTACCGAAATGTGGTAACTTCAGTGCTTTTTCAATAGGTTGCAAAATGTTGTGAACTCAGTCCTTGGAAAAAAAAATTGAGCGGAAGTCCACACTCTGTTATCCACTGCACAATACTGGAGATATACACATTACGGTCCATCGAAACAACACATCCATCGAAATAACACTTCTAAAAGTTTTTTTTTTTAACATCCGCGGCGTAGAGGTTTCCCTTATTCTATTTAAGAAGTCCACACTCTACTGGTTTCCTTGTAAACGGAAGTAATATGGCCCGTCAAATTAAATTTTGAGCCTCTCTGCAGCGACCGCTCTTTACATAATGGGTTTAGAAAGACAGTTTTTACGGAATCATTATCACGAGAAAAATTTTTTTTTTTTTTTTTTTTTCCCCACCCCCCCCCCCCCCCTTCTATCCCCCCCCTTTTTTTTTTTTTTTTTTTTTTTTTTTTTTTGGGGGGGGGAATGCCCCCCCCCCCCCCTCGGGTGGGGGGGGGGCCCTCCTCCCCCCCTAAAACCCCCCCCCCTTTGGCCCCGCCCTTTTTGGTTTTTTTCGGGGGGGCTATTGTGCTTGTTAAGCACCCACTATGTCTAACTGACGAAGATACATCCGAGGTGGAGTAGCGAGCGGATCAGCGAAACCAGTTTCGGATTTGTGCGGTGAAATAAAACACGCGAGCTAACTTTAAAAGATTTAATTCGGGAGAAAAATAAAACTTAACTGTACGCGGGAAATGTGCTTTTGGTAATGATGATAAACGTCACATACCTGGGGGCATGACGATGCTGTATCCGGTTTACTCAGCCGGGGAGTGCTTGGATGTACCACACAGTCGGTAGGAGGTAATCATCGCTCCTCACACTCCTCCTCGATGAGCAACCTCCGTGATTCCGAACTCAATTATTCCAGTCCTAACATCCGCCGAAAGCGGTCCTGCTTCTGCGGTTCCAGCGGCTTGGTTAGAATATCGGCCGCCATTTGATCTGTCGGGCAGTATTCGAGAGCGACTTGCCCGGTCAAACACAGCTCCTGCACGAACTTCTGCCTTGTGTCTATGTGCTTAGACCTGCGGTTGACACGCTCCGTCTTCACGAATGCGATACAACCCTGGTTGTCTTCACGAATCGTCGTTGCATGGTCCTGTTCAACACCGAAGTCCTTCAACAGTTGCCTCAGCCAAACCACCTCCTGGCAGGCCTCGCTGAGGGCAACATACTCCGCCTCCATCGACGAAAGGGTCACGCTTGCTTGTCCGCGACTTGCCCACGAAATGGTTCCTCCGCAAATAATGAAGGCGAATCCCGATGTCGACCTGCGGCTAGTCAAGTCGCCGGCCCAGTCGGCGTCCGAAAAGCCCAGCAACTCTTGACTTTCGCCACCCAAACGTAGACTACAGCTGATCGTCCCTTTCAGATACCGCATCACCCTTTTCGCCGCCACCCAGTCCTGCTCCGTGGGTGCAGCAAATTTCCTTCCAAGAATGGCCGCGCTGTTAACGATATCCGGGCGAGCTACCACGGACAGATACAAAAGACTTCCGACGACACTTCGATATTTCGTAGCATCCTCCAGCAACTCACTGTTATCGTCCGCTTTGACGTAGTTCGGATCCATCGGCGTCTTTGTCAGCTTTGCTTCGCTCATACCATGTTCTTCGAGTAGGCGGTTGATGTAGGTCTGCAGCCGGATTGCGTACACATCCTTTTCGCGACGATTTTCTATGCCGAGGAAATGGCGAACATCCCCGAGGCAGGTAACCTCGAATTCCTTCTTTAATTCATCCGTTACCGCGTCTAATTCGCCGGAGCACGCCGACGCAAGAAGCATGTCGTCAACGTATACGATTAAGAACACCTTGGTACCACCACAATCCCGCACATATAGACAAGGGTCGGCCGTTGATTGCTTGAACTGCAGTTTGGTCAGCACACCGTGTAGCCGCTTGTACCGTGTAGCCGATTGGCGCAACCCGTAAATGCTCCTGTTGAGCTTGCAGACATTGTCTTCCTTACCTGGTACTGCGAACCCTGGCAGCTGGCGCATGTAGACCTCTTCCTCCAAGAAACCATATAGGTAGGCCGTCTTGATGTCAAGATGTCTTACCGCCATCCTCCACTTGGATGCAACAGCCAACAGTGTACGAAACGTGACCGGAGCGAACACGTCCTCGAAATCTTCGCCCACCTTCTGGGAAAATCCCTGGGCGACGACTCGCGCCTTATGCTTCACGATGTTGCCTTCCTCGTCCCTCTTCAATTTGTAGACCCATCGTGATCCTACGACTTTCCGTCCTTTCGGCAATGAAACGAGTTCCCACGTCTGGTTGCGCTTGTGGGAGTCAAGCTCGTCCTCCATCGCGCTTCTCCATTCTTTGATTTCCAGCGCCTCCTGTACGTTGATCGGTTCCTCCGAAGCACATGCCATGTTCCCGACGGCGTAATCGAGAACGAAGTCATCTAGCTTACGTGGTGCTACACCACGCGTCTCACGCTGCGAACGACGAACAGGTTCCGCCTGAACAGGCTCTTCCTCGTCGACCTCTGCTTCTGCTTCCGGGATAGGGTGCTTCTCATCTTCGAGCTTCAGTGGATCTGTCTCCTCCTCGGCGGTTGCTCTCTGCCTTCCGCTGGTGTCAGCCTTCAACGGAATATCGACCGACGATGTACCATTCCCCAGCTCGACGAAACGTGCGTCGCGACTGAGGGAGATAAGATCAGTATCGCAATCCACAAACCTGTAGGCTTTATGGTCCATCGAATAACCTACGAAACGGAGTTTCTTCGACTTGCTGTCCATCTTTCCTCGCTTCTGATCCGGCACGTGAACATAGGCCTCTGCTCCGAAGAAGCGCAGGTGCGCCAGATCCGGCTTGCGTCCCCACCGCAGCTCGTAGGGAGTCGTTGGTACACTTCTCGAAGGCAAACGGTTTTGTAAATAGGTTGCGGTCAGCACCGCCTCTCCCCAGTAGCACTTATCCATGCCAGAATCGATTAACATACATGTGGCCATCTCCGTGATGGACCGATTCTTTCTCTCGGCCACACCGTTCTGCTGGGGAGTGTACGGTGTCGTGTACTGTGGCATGATTCCCTCGGCGCGATAGAAGCTCTTCAGCTGATTGTTGCAAAATTCACCCCCTCCGTCGGAACGAATAGCTCCAGGCTTCCGGCCGAACATATTGTGCGTCCATCGAACGTAATCCATTATGAGTTGTGCTGCCTCCGATTTGTGCTTCAACAAATAAGTCACCGTGAAGCGGCTATAGTCGTCAATCAAGTGCATGACGTATCGATTGCCGCTCGGGGTCGTGGTTTTCATCGGCCCACACAAATCGGTATGCACGATGTCGAGAATTCGTTTGGATTTACGCTCCGTCACCGGGGGAAAAGGCTGCCTAGCGGATTTTCCCTCGAGACAACATTCACAAACAAGGCGCATGCCACAGTCACCTACCTTGATGCCAGTTGCTAGGTTTTCTTTGAAGAGTCGCTCAGCCGCTGCCCAGTCCCTGTGGCCGAATCTCCGGTGCCACTGATGCTGGCAGTTCTCATGATGTTCACCAGCTGCAGCCTTGTTGGAAGTTTCCGCTGTGCGAAGGTAGTACAGACCACCGTAGCGATAACCTGTTGCCACGACGTCTCCTCCCGCATTTGCAATCCGACAGCCTTCACCGTCGAAACTCACTGCAAGTTTCTTTTCCGCTAACTTGGCCACTGATATCAGGCTTGTCGATAGTCCCGGAACGAACTTCACACTCTTCATTTCAATCTTCACCAGTTTACTCGAACCGTCCACACCATTAATCACTCCACTGCCCTCTCCAAGGATCTTCGTCTTTTGTCCGTCGGCGAGCATAATAAAGCCGCCGGTGAATTCACTCAGCGTGTCGAAAAATTCACGATTGTTGGTCATGTGGGTAGAGGCCCCACTGTCAATGACCCACGATGACGAACGCACACTGTCACTGCCGGTAAAGGCCACACTTCTTCCTTCGCCTTGAGCGGCTTTTGCTTTGGGACCTTGTTTTTCTTCTTTGTCCGCACCTTCTGCCTTTTGCGCCTTGAAATTTCGACAATCGCGCCGCAGATGACCCGGACGCTTGCAAAAGTGACACACGCGAGACTCTTTCGGTTTGTTATCGACCGACCGCATAGCTTTTTCCGATTTTGAGCCGGCACTAAATCCCTCGCGCTCCAAACGACGGTGATATTCGTCCGTCAGTTTGGATTTGACGATATTGAGCGAAATATCATCATCTTCACGACTGTCCGAAGCGGCAACAATGCCATCAAACGAGGGAGGCAAACTTCTCAGGAGCATACACACTTTCGTATCCTTGTCCAGCTCCGTACCGGCCGCATCCAAACGGTCGAACAGTTCGTCTATCTCGCGTAAATGTTCTTCCAAATTTCCGCGCTCGGGGAGGTTTACCGCGCACAACTTTTTCAGCAGCGAAACCCGTACCGACCGTGTCGTCTTTTGGTGGTACGATTTCAACGCGTTAAACACTTCGTGGGCACTAGCACAGTTTTTGATTAGCGACAGCTGGCTGTCTTCGATCAGCAGCACCAAAGTGGCCTTCGCCTTACGATCGGCGGATTTCCACTCATCATCCAGTTCTTCTTCCGGGGGGAAGGGTTCACTCACTACATCCCACAAATTTTCTCGTTGTAGCAGCATCTCGATGCGCACCTTCCAAGTTCGCCAATACGTGCCATTCAACTTGGCAAGGCAAACCGCGAATCAGCCATCTTCACAACAACAAACAGTTTTTCCCCAAACACTCACGACTCTTGTCGAAACTTTTCAAAACAAGTCTTCTTCACACTACGATCAAGTGTTCTTCCGCCGGCGGCAGCAGCAGTGCACCGACACACACACAAACGTCGTCGAACTTTCGCGATACTCCGATTCACTTTTCGACCGGACAATTTCCTCCGCGATTTCTCAAATCCTACTGTTTCCTGGGCCCATAACCTGACGAAGATACATCCGAGGTGGAGTAGCGAGCGGATCAGCGAAACCAGTTTCGGATTTGTGCGGTGAAATAAAACACGCGAGCTAACTTTAAAAGATTTAATTCGGGAGAAAAATAAAACTTAACTGTACGCGGGAAATGTGCTTTTGGTAATGATGATAAACGTCACATACCTGGGGGCATGACGATGCTGTATCCGGTTTACTCAGCCGGGGAGTGCTTGGATGTACCACACAGTCGGTAGGAGGTAATCATCGCTCCTCACACTAACTACTTAGGGCTTCAGTAGTTAGGTGGTCCCTGCGACCTGCCTTTGGTCGTTTCGCCATTTTTGTTGGAGATCGAGGACGATCTGGAAGGCTGCTACGCATACCGCGTCCCAGACGTCCCGGTCTTGACACATCCTCTGGACCAAGTTATCCGGAGTCGTGTCGTGATCGCTTACGGCCATCATGCCGGATCTCGCGTCGTCGAAGCGAGGACATGCGAAGAACACATGTTCCGCAGTTTCATCGACTCCCGCGAACTCGCTGCATGCGGAGGACTGTGCATGCCCATATTTATGCAGGTATTGTCTAAAACAGCCATGGCCAGACAATATCTGCGTTAAGTGGAAGTTCACTTCACCGTGTCGCCTACCGACCCACCCGGTTAATTCCGGGATTAGTCGGTGGGTCCACCGACCTTTGGTGGAGTTGTTCCATTCCCTCTGCCACTTAACCATGGATGCGGCTCTCGTGATCTTTCGGATACCTCTTGTTCCACGTTGCTCGAAGCACTCTACATCCTCTTTTATGACAATGCCTATTGGCATCATAACCGCTAGGGCGCAGACCGCGTCGCGTGATACCGTTCGGTATGCACTCACCACTCTTAGGCACATAAGCCTGTGTGTACTCTCTAGCTTATTTGCGTAGCTCTTGGTACTCAAGGCGGTGATCCATGCCGGTCCGCCGTACCTAAGTATGGACAGGCCGACGCTGGCCAGGAGTTTACGCTTACTCCCTTGCACCGCCGAGCTATTCGACATCATGCGGGATAATGCCGATATAGCCATAGAGGCTTTCTTGCAAGCGTAATCGACGTGACTGACAAAGGACAGCTTATCGTCGATCATAACCCCAAGATACCTCAAGAACCTCTTCGATTCTATTGTGCAGTTACCTGCACTAATCGTCGCATGTTGCTCCGATTTCCGATTATTCACCACCGTGACCTCGGTCTTATGGTGGGCTAGCTCCAATTGCCTGGAGCGTTTCTGGCCTGCCTCTGTATTATATACCAGTACGCGATTCTGGAAGTAGCTTCCGAGAATCTTGTACAGGTACCCAGGAACCTGAAGGCGTTGGAGCGAGTTGGCGATAGCCGCCCAACTGGCGCTATTGAACGCATTCCTCACATCAAGGGTGACCACCGCACAGTATCGTACTCCTCACCTCTTGCGCTGGATTGCCACCTCGGCCGTCTTGGTGACGGACAGGATGGCATCCACCGTCGACTTCCCTTTACGGAAGCCAAACTGATTACTAGACAGACCACCTATACCCTCCATGTATGTTGTCAGTCTGTTGAGGATTACCCTCTCGAGCACCTTACCCGCTGTATCCAACAGACATATTGGTCTATATGCCGATGGATCTCCTGGTGGCTTCCCTGTCTTTGGTAGCAACACAAGGGTCTGGATTTTCCAGGCGTCCGGGAAGACGCCCTCGTCCAGACACTTTGCATCACCACCCTGAACATTTCGAGATCCAGCAAGATAGCCGTCTTGATGGCCAGGTTCGGACCATCCGGTCCCGGCGCTTTGTTCACCTTTAGCGACTTTGCTATCGCAATGAGTTCATCATTCGTCACCGTCACCTCGTCACCGACCCCCGTTGTGCCGTTGTCAGTGCCCACGTGGTCACGGGTGTTCGGCTGAGCCGTCCACCCTTCCGTCGCTATGACAGCGTTAAGGTCTGGGATACTGGAACGCTGGTCATGGGACACATCTACGGCGGCGGGGGGCCATGGACTTGGGTCGTGGCTCGGAAAGAGTCCCCCAACGATCACCTGCAGCAGCTCTGATGAACGCTCGGTTGGAGCCGCCGATCCTCTAGTTTTGGCCATTACAACCCGGTAGGCGTCACCCCACGGATTCGTATTGGCCTTCTGACACAGACCCTCGAAGCAGGCTCGCTTGCTGGCCTTTATCTCCCTCTTTAGTGCGGCTTTCGCGGCGACTAGCGCCCCTCTGAGCTCGATTCTATCGGCGTCTGACCGCGCTCTTTGCACCCTCCGTCTTGCGTGGAGGCATGTTCTTCGGAGGTCGGCGATCGACTCCGTCCACCAATACACCGGCGATCTTCCATTCCTCGGTTTGACTTCCCTCGGCATGGTCGCATCGCACGCTCGTGTAAGTGTCATAACGAGTCTTTCGCCGCAAGGTTCCTGGGTTTCGCGTAAGTTTCGTTCCCTCTCAAGCGCCTCTTTAAAAGTCTCTACATCAAAGTAGGACGTCCTCCATCTGCGGGCGAATGGAGTGGATGCTCCTCCTTCCGCACGCTGCCTTGTATTGTGGACGATACAATAACGTACCGCCAAGTGGTCGCTATGGGTGTAGCCATCATCCACTCTCCAATTGACTGGTTACTAATCCTAAAAATAGGAAACAAAAAGCTCATAAAGCATACAAAAGAAATAAAACTGATGAAAACCTTTCGATTTATCTGGCCATATGCGATCAACTGAGTTCAGAATTAAAAAATGCATATGAAGAGCATAACACCCGGGTTGAGAATAATATTAAGTCAGACCCTAAATCTGTTTTTAGCTATGTTAAAGAAAAACGTAAGTCTAAGAACTTTCCGTCAAAAATGCATTTAGACAACAGGTCCGGTAACACAACAAATGACATTAGCAACTTATTCGCTGATTTCTTCCAGGACATCTATACTTCTCATGACGATAATGAGCGTGACTTGCAGTATTTCTCATACCTCCCCGAGCCAATGACGGACATTTCAGTTGATAATTTATCTGTCAGGGAAATCTTACATGCTCTTGAAACTTTGGATGCTACGAAAGGTGCTAGACCAGACGGCTTACCACCTATATTTTTAAAATCTCTTTCAAAGGAGATAGTTAAACCTTTATTTTGGTTGTTTAATTCATCGTTCTTCCTGCTGTTTGGAAGGAATCTTTTTTGATCCCAATTTTTAAAAGTGGAAAGAAATCTGATATTAAAAATTATCGTGGGGTTGCTATATTATCAAGCATCCCGAAACTTTTTGAATCTATCATAAATGATAATATATTTTCGCAGGTGAAGACTTTAATTTCTAATAAACAGCATGGTTTTGTTAAAGGACGGTCAACAGCCACTAATTTGATACAATTTGTTACTTTTTCTTTGAACGTAATGGATAAAGGAAATTGTGTTGAAGCGCAATATACCGATTTTAGTAAAGCATTTGACAGAGTTGATATTCCACTGTTGCTTTTTAAATTATCCAAGTTGGGATTCAATCCTGGGCTACTAAAATGGTTTGAGATTCAGAGAACGCAAAGAGTAAGATTTGAGGGAAAACTTTCAACAATTGTGAACGTCACTTCGGGCGTGCCACAAGGGTCTCATCTTGGTCCATTATTATTTATTTTATTTATTAATGATATAGAACACATTTTGAGTTTCCTTCGTGTTTCAATATATGCAGACGACATGAAACTTTTCAT
The DNA here is from genome assembly GCA_024533555.2 of Aedes koreicus. Classification (NCBI taxonomy): domain Eukaryota; kingdom Metazoa; phylum Arthropoda; class Insecta; order Diptera; family Culicidae; genus Aedes; species Aedes koreicus. Next base: position 67,392 of record JAHHFK020000999.1, on the reverse strand, counting down.
GGAGATATGTGATACATCCGACCTTGAATTATTTCAACACGAAATTGACAATTTTTACATTTGGTGTAAGAAAAATCTGTTAGAACTTAATGTAAAAAAATGCAATTCCATTTCGTTTACCAGAAAACACACAATATTGCAAAAAGCTATTACTCTTGGTCAGAAAACTGTAGAAAGATGCAGTCAAATTAGAGACTTAGGTGTTATACTCGATTCTAAATTAACTTTTGCTGAACATTATAATAATATCATTTATAAAGCAAGCAACATGCTCGGGTTTATCAAAAGGTTCAGCTTGAACTTCAATGATCCATACACAATCAAAACGCTGTATATAACATATGTGAGACCCCTTCTTGAATATTGTAGCATAGTCTGGTCTCCATATCAAGATACACATGTAAGCCGTATAGAGTCAGTTCAAAAACAATTTTTGTTATTTGCCCTGCGAAAGTTAGGTTGGACGACTTTACCTATGCCGTCTTATGAGTCACGATGTATGTTGATTAGTTTAGATGGGCTTAAAAAGAGAAGAGAATTTGCAATGATAGCTTTCCTGAATGATGTTATTATGCAAAGAATAAACACACAAGAGATTTTAGAAAATCTTAATTTCTATGCTCCCTCTCGCTTCCTAAGAAATAGACAATTGTTTTACATAAACAGTCAAAGAACAAACTATGCAAAGAATGGGCCTTTAAATAGAATGATGTCCTGTTATAATAAGTATTGCGATATAATAGATGTGACAATGAATAAAAAAAAGTTAGGAAAATTTTCTTTTCGCGGTTAGATATAACAAATTGAACATTAAGTACTATTTGTAAAGCAAAACTGGTCTACAATGGATTGACGCAAATAAAATAAAATTGCAAATTAGCCCAGGACTGCTAAATGTTATATCGATAATCGATTCCACTCCGTTTCTATGGTAGGTACTCTTGGTACCCACGTTGGCCAGGTCCACATTGAGCCTAGCCAAGGCCTCCAGAAGAATCTGGCCCCTAGGGTTGGTAAGGCGGCTCCCCCACTCGAGCGCCCAAGCGTTGAAGTCCCCCGCTATTACCAACGGGTTCAGGCCAGTTAGCTCCGTTGTCATCCGATCGAGCATATTGGAAAACTGTTCGATCGTCCACCTTGGCGGTGCGTAGCAGCTGCAGAAGAACACTCCATTCACTTTTACAACCACGAAGCCTTCGTTTGTGATGGAAACATCCTCCTGAACAAAGTACTTGCCCGTCGTCCCAAATGCCGCCATATTAGACCTGTCCGCAAACCAGTTCCCGTTGCCGGATGGGATGCGGTATGGGTCAGAAATTATTGCGATATCCGATGCCGACTCGCTAACTGTCTGACACAGCAGTTGCTGGGCTGCCTCACAATGGTTCAGGTTTAGTTGGGTTACCTGCATTACGGTTGGCTCGTTGGAATACCCTTAGCGGCCGGGCGCTTGCCCGTACACCGCCCCCCCCCCCATGACGTGCTTATCGTCCGGTTTCCCGGTGCACATCAAGCATTTGGGGGGACCTTTGCAATCCCGCGCCTTGTGGCAAGTGCTGTCACACCTTCTGCACATGTTGCTCCTATCTGGGCCTTTGCATTCCCAGGACATGTGCCCGCTCTCTAGGCATCTGAAACATGCCTTCGGCGGCTGGTGCAGGCTTAGTGGGCATATAGACCATCCCACCTTCACCTTCGCCACTTTCAACGCCGCGTCTACGTCGACTGCCGCTACCCTCAGGGTTGCCACCTGGGTCCCAAGTGGACCCTTCCTCAGACGTATGTCTGCGGCGGCAACCTCGACCTTGCACTGTTCCTTCAGTGCAGTGGAGATCTCGTCTGCCTCAGTGATCTCATCCAGGTTTTTACACTGGATCGTCACCTGCGAGACGAGGGTGCGCACCTCCACACCCTCACCTAAGGCCTGTTTTGCCAGGTCTCTATACGCCGGGCCCTTAAGCGTTGTCGCTTTTTTAAGCTCCAGGAGCATTTCGCCAGTGCGGGTACGGCGTATACTCCGCACATCGGCGCCTAGGCCTGCCAGTTTAGCGTTCCCGTGCATCGCTTTCAAGACCTCGGAGTACTTAGACACCTCGGTCTTGACGATGAGGGCCTCTCCGTGGTTACGCTTGCGGGCCACCTGTCGCTTATCTTTTTCTTTTCTTGTTTTACTCCTCTTTTTTCTCACTTTATTCCATGGGGCTTCCCTGCCCCGCCTGGGGTCATCGCTTGTCCCCCTCCTAGCACTGGCATCTGCCTCCATGCTGGTTATGGCTGTTGTTGTCGTTGGGGCCCTGCCGCTCGGGCCCCCTTCGGCGCTTGAGACAACACGCGAGCTGGACGTCGCGCCTTTTGCGCTGGGCTTAGCGCCGGGGCCTCTCTCTTTGCGAGAAGCCGAAGCTGGTCGCGAGGATGGACCCTCTGACCCCGCCGCCACGTTCGCATAAGTTCGTTTCCCTTTTGGGGCTTCCGACACGATGCGCTTCTTAGAAGCGCCGGGTGCCGTCTCGCCCGGGGACTGTCTAGCCCGCTTGGAGGTCCCCGCCCCCATGGATAGGGTGGACTCTCCGACGGAGACGGATGGTTCCGTCTGCGTCTGCTTCGAGGCAATGTCCCTCGCCCTTTCAACTCTTTGGCACTTTGCTCGGCTAGTAGTTTGGCCTCCAGCTCTTCCCTCTCCTTGCATGCAGCCTGCACTGTCATGCGTAGCCTAAGAAGGCTCAACTTAAGGTCTTTCGCAATGTTCTTGCGCGACGACGTGAAGTCGATGATCGCATCCAACTGCTCCGAGACCTCCATCACCTAAGGAAGGGTTTCCCGCATCCTATCCATGGCCCAGATGAGTCCTGGCCCATCCATGGCCACGCCTAGCTTGGTGCCGCCTGCCTCCGATGCCGTAGCACTACCGCAGGTGTCGCTCACGCCCGATCCCACCGTTTTACGCGGTGGGGACCTCGCTAGGACGCCTTTAGCGAAGGGATTCGCTCTCTCTTGGGTCTTTTTTGCACACCTCGTGTCGGTGAGTTCAAATGTATTCCTGCTTAGCTGTGATTTGTATTCATTTCTTTTAGGTTAGTTTGCCAGTCGTGCAAGGATCATGTCGTCCATAAGGACACTCCCAAGTAACCCCGAGGCTGTAATAGCATGCATATATAGGGCATATGTATTACGTCTAGTGCATCATTGAAGTTGGATTAAAGCTGAAAAGGGCCCCACTAAGATCGAACTAATGCTATATCTTTTGTAATGCCATAAGACATTGCTAAAGTAGCATTATTGCATCACTACATTCTTAAGCTAATCTAACGCTTCATTACTTGACAACTATTGAATTGATGCGATCCCGCATTACCGATGTTGATTTTGGGTTGAATAAGTGCAATAATATAATGCTTGCGGTTACTTGGGCTGTAACTGATTCAAAAGATATTATATTTGTACGGCATTATATCTAATCATGTCTTATTGATGTAAAATGTTTTGTACGATGTCATTTTGTATTATGTCGCCCAATCTATTTATATTTTCCGCCATGGTCTTTTAATGTCATATAAGTTCACCCATCGCATAAGATAGTGAGTGGTGAGTCTCAATTATTTGTATTATTTTGCAATTTAGAATAGTTAATTATAAAGTTCTTACCTTGATTATGTGCAAGTGTGTTGTTAGTTTTTACTCACTTATAACTATGTTATTTCTCACAAGTTTCCTTTCCTTTGCGATCGAATTTTATATTGCTTCAATTTGATGTAATGTCCAGGTTGTCTTCAGGTATGGTATCGCTCGCAGTCATGGCATAGGGAAGAGAACAGGAGAAAGGAGAGAAAGCATTAGTAACCGGCAACATGCCATGCGCATGTGAGATTTTCATGGTCATATTCTCACAACGGTCGTTCAGAATGGTTCAACGGATGCGTATGAGAGTTCATTTGCGATTAATTTCCACTAGTTTACTAAACTCCCTCACGTTTAGATATAGAAGACAAGAAACATTCCACTGCGTGCTACATTATGGAATATCAGGGCAATGATCCCCCATGGCATCTTCAAGTGATCATTACAAGCTGTCCATTTGGTTCAGGCACTTTTGAACGTTGATGTGGCAGCCCATTCACACATGAAACCTGCCGCGACCAACTCGGCAGAACGCGCCCATACCCCTTTCTGAACCGAAGGCAGGGCTTTCTTTATTACAAATATATTCTATGTTTAAAACCAAGTGACATCGATGTTTGAAATAAAAATCATGTTATGTTTATATTTAACATATTAAAATTATTAGCACAAACGTATAAATTTTGATGTCCAGATTCATGAACAAAATGTCCGGGCACTGATGCAGCACGGCATCCGAACTTTGGATTTGGAAATTTCAAGGATTGTAATAAGGTACTATTGCTTTACAAATAAAGACTTTTTAGTCTCATTAATTGTTATTATTATTGCTACTTATCAGCCCCCGCCCTGGCAGGCAACTACCCACCGATCTGCACCTCAGCTGAGTGAGAACCTACATAGCCTAAGCATTCGTGCATACTAATCCGTATAGCATGCCGCCAATTCCCATTAGCTTCCGTGCATTGGTTAAAGGGTGTCCACGATGAAATTGCCACACACAAAATTGATTCGCAAAATTCGAGTTTTCATCCGATTGCCATCAAATTTTCAGGGATTGAGAAATAACTATTAAACTTCATTTTACCATTTTACTCGTATTTTATTTACAGTCCATACGCAAATGCCCGCACCTTGGCCTTAACCCCGGCCATAAGATTCTGCACAACCTGTGAATCAACCGTTTTTTGCATGTAAACCCATACTTTCTTCAGTTCCTCGACTGTCTTCACTACCTTAGGTAGTTTAAGAAGGTGCTGCTTCATAATCGCCCAGTACTTCTCGATGGGGCGGAGCTCCGGAGTGTTGGGAGGGTTGAACATTTTCGGCACGAAATTGACCTTATTATCCGCATACCACTTCAGCACGTCCTTGGAGTAGTGGCATGAGGCCAAATTCGGCCAGAAGATTGTTGGGACGTTGTGGGCCTTCAGGAGAGGAAGCAGCCGCTTCTGGAGGCACTCTTTTATGTACACCTGTCCGTTCATCGTGTCCTGGGTCACAAAAGGTGCACTCCGCTTCCCGCACGTGCAGATGGCTTGCCAAACCAGGAATTTCTTCGCAAATTTGGACATCTTCTGAGTGCGGACATGCTCCGGAACGCTAAACTTATCCTTGGCCGTGAAAAACAGGTTGCCGGGGATCTGTTTGAAGTCGGCCTTCACATATGTTTCGTCGTCCATGATGCAGCATTCAACTTTCGTCAGCATGTTGAGGTACAACTTCCTGGCACGGGTTTTGGCGGACTTGTTCTGCTTCTCGTCGCGATTAGGGGCCTTTTGTACCTTGAACGTTCGAAGCCCAGCCTTAGTTTTGGCCTTCTGGACAAAACTTCGGCTTAGGTGCAGCTTCTTAGCCACATCCCGAACGGAGGCGTTCGGATTTCGGTTGAAGGCCCCAATAACGCGGTTGTGACTTTTGGTGTTGTACGGAATACTTTTTCCTTCACTTCTGGGCTTCCGATCGGTGGTCAACCGTTCCTCGAACCGCTTAATCACTCGCGACACCGTGGAATTCGCGATTCCCAACGTTTTAGCGATGGAACGATGCGAGAGATCCTTGTTCTCGTGATGAATGCGCAAGATTTTATCACGCACGAGCTGTTCTTTCGACTCCATTTCCGCGAGTTTTGATCACAGGACTTTAAAACTTGCAGGATATAAATAATGCACTATGAACTAAATCCACCCAAATTTTCATTAAATTCTACTTAACGGTTAAAAAGTAAGAGCAATTTCATAGTGTGGCAATTTCATCGTGGACACCATTTAGGGATATGAGGAGATTGATAGGGAAAATTTAGAGAGAAGGAGTTGTGATTGAAAAAAGACAAGCATAACGGAAAACAAAACAAAACAAAACAAAAACAGGATAGGGTACGGGACGGGTTTTAAGCAGTTTAGTCAGCCCCTGAGACATTTGATGAAGCTGTATGTAATCTATAACTAGAACTGCCAATATTTAGACATTAATCCCTCTGCTTACGTCTGGTCTATCGGTACATACCTTCAGCAATGAGCATTAGGCTCAGAAAGTTTCATAGCCATGGAATAAAGTTCCCAATTGCAGGGAATTCTTAAACGCATGCGGATTGCTTTCCGATCAAAAAAATGTTTTCTTCAGCTCCTCAATCGGTACATAAACTAACAATATTGTATGAGTGCGATTCTGTGCATGTGTGCGAAGGCGAAATTAAATAGGCCAGTTCACGATTTGCTGCAAACGTCAATTTCCTCAACCCGCTCCTTCGTTTTACCCATCCGCTCTCAAGAACAATCAACCAAAACATGTCGATTGCTACTACCACAAACTCGTCTCCTGGCAGGTTATGAGACAGACGTACACGACCAAACTTTTAGTTTGTCATTGATCTTTAGATTGGCAATGTGTATTTCTTATTTCATTTACTCTCACGCAAATGTTAGCCAAAGCGACTGTGACGACAAACGGGATGCTTCGTTTAAAAACGAGCAAATGTAAGAAAAGCAGGCTTCACGTTACATTGCCGGTGCGCTATATCCATGGATAACAAAGAAGAGAGGAAACATGGGCTCTCTCAAAAGCAACAGTGATGCCATAGCTGCAGCTCAACAGCGAAGCATTATTTATCGTTGGGTACTATTGGACAGCTCCAAAACATTTTTTTTTATTGCAAATGATAGTGCCAGATGATGGACAATATAATCATAAGCATAGATCAACCTCCAATGACTGGAAGAAATATGAAATAAATAGCGATTTCAGATTATCTAAATATGTAATAAATTTAACTCAATGTTCAACATCACATTCTGGCAACAAGCCTAGTTGAGGGAGAGAGCTGATGAAGACATGCTCTCCGGTACACGCGATGCAAATGCAAAATATACAAAGGAAACATTTGAGCGAACTTCTTCAGCAGGTAAGAAACTGATGGTTTCTAGATGATGTATTTCAAATCTTCAAAATGACAGTAATAAATTGGTAATCAATCATGTTTCATACATCGAATCATTGGCCCAATAGATAAAGCCTATGATCGTATCATTAAAAATGCAATAATTTGGAAAATGTAGGAGTTATAGACCTATTTCCTAACAACTGATTAAAATAGTGACCCCTGATTAAGCCGTTCCCTACCCTATTAGATATTTACAATGCTCTTCAAAATTTGGTAGAAATAAATTATTTGTTGCCTGAAAAGAAACAAAATTAAGAGCAAAGATTTAAGTGAGATCCTTGTATTCCCCCGGATGTTTGAAAAGCTTAGCCATTTCTCTGAAAAGATACTAAGAGTTATTGTATTAGATACTAAGAGTTATTGTCTTAAATATAAACCACTCAAAAAATGTCATGTATATTAACGCTTGATAGCCAATCTGGATCGATTCATACCAACAGTAAGGAAGCTATTGCAGCCAATCACACAATGGGGCCGAACTATAGATAACCGAAACTAAAAACAACCCGCTATAACCTATAACAAAGCATGGTGATGCGGAAAACATGGCGAACCAATAGTATGGATGTTTTAATTATTTACCGTCATATCTCACCTAGCAGCAGCTCTGTTGATCTTCCTCTGCACTGACACGATCACTCGCGCCGCCGAAAAAGGATAACCGAAAACTACACAGAAAAAAATCTTGTAGTAAAAACTACCATTTTACCCGACTATGCCTATCTTTAAAATTACCATGAAATTTCAGTCAAATTTACTACGTTTATGGTAAAACCTTCAACATTTGTGGTATACTTGACAAACCTCATATTGAAATCAACCGCACCATGGTTGATATAATCGCAGGCATGGTAAAATCAAACGCATTTATAGTCAGGTGAAAATTGTTGGTGTTTGCGCTTAATTTAACCCTCGAAATGGTAGTTTCTACTACGGTTTTTATTTGCGTGTATAGATAACACGCTATGCCCTATAACAGAACAGTGAATAAGACAGAATCAACGCACCAGATGCTCGAAGCACTGTTTTTCCGTAAACTTTGATTATGTACAACTACATTCTACAAACAATCCTACTACTGGAACTCACATCTGCAACAATTAAGTTGAGCGTCCTAAAGAGCAATCTATACCTTGAATTACGATTGAATGATTTTGTGAAATTAGCGTCCCTGGTAGCATTTCGTGCCTTCTGGCAACTTTACGCTTCTATTGATTTTTAAGCTCATCTTTTTCGCACCGCCCGGGGGAGACTTGATCCTATACCCAATGATTTCATTATCTCAAATCCAGTCAACCAATCGCAATGTTTTGTGATATAGTGGACGGATTATTCTTCCAAAATCGGCAGATCGACAGGCAATCGGTGGATACCCAACTGGTACCTCACAGCAAGATGCTTAGAGGCGGACCGGAAGATTTGATGAGCTACCTCCCCCAAAGACTTTTTTAAAACAAACCCATCCCCCTAAAAAATAATACATGTATAGAAGTATAGAAGTATAAATTGTCCCTAAAAATCAATTTTAAAATGCATAAGGCACACATTCAGTTATCATAATCAATAATAATGTATACGGCTCCAACTCCACTTGTAAAGAAGGCTCCTCACCACCTTCAAAGGAAGGTGATTAAAGAATTGTCGCCGTGGAAGGCAACCACGTTCGAGACTTTGACGGCACTTCTACTACTGTGTCATACGATTTCCGGAAAGCCGATCACCGTAGTATGGTAGTATCAACAATCAATGTGCAACTAGCGATTTGAAATTGGTTCACTGTTGTAGAACCCCTTGGTCCGAAGTACACCTTGCAGTCTGCACCTAACTATACATATTTGCGCCTTTGTTTTGATTTGCTGTGTTATTTTGACAGAATATTTGAGAGTGTGCTCGTGTGAGTTCATTATGAGGGGCGTATTATTAAGCTTGGGACCGAGGTTGGGACCGATGTGCTAGTACTGACTGAGCCAAGAAAAAAATCGTATTTGTTCGGGACCTACTGGTCTTAGAGTTAGTCTATGGTAGTATCGTCGGCGTGCTGTCTAACATAGCCTGGGCGAGCATCCTCGATCTTTAATACGTCGATTCCGCTGCGCAAACTTTTTTACACGTCTTGGCATATATCATTGACAGGCACGTTCCGAAAAGAGTCCACCAAAAAAAGTCGCTCCTTCCTTGGCAAACTAGCGAATTTCGAAAACTGAAATCGACTAAGAGAGCGGCGTTGAGATTAACTAAATATCGTACGCTTGCGCTGAAAAACCACTACGTCAGGCTCAATTATGAGTTCAAGCGAGTCAGCCGTCGATGCTACTCGTCATATTTACGAGGGAGTCAGTCCAAACTAAGGTCACATCCGAAGACTTTTTGGACGCACGTAAACGAGCAGCGCAGAGTCTGGCCTACCATCTTCAATGGTGCTAAACGGTGAAGTCACTGCATCCCCCCAGGAGATATGCCACCTGTTTTCCGAAAAGTTTTTCAGTGTTTTCTCCGGCGAGAGATTGACTGATGAACACGTTACATCAGCAGCTAACAATGTGCCACTATACGGTCAAGCTCTGGGTTCAATCGATATCAACGTCGACATGATTACAACCGCCGCAAAACAACTCGAGTCGTCCTACAATCCTGGACCCGATGGTGTTCCGTCGGTATTCCTGAAGAGACACATTACCTGCTTACTGACACCGTTGCTTAAATGTCCGTCGCAAGAGGAGTGTTTCCATCCTGCTGGAAATTCGCGCATATATTTCCGGTTCACAAAAAAGGAAGCAAAGGAGACATGAATAATCCAATCCGGCATTTATCTAGCCACGTCAGGGACACCTCAAGGAAGTCACCTCGGACCGTTGATCTTCCTGCTTTATTTCAACGATGTGAATTTGGTCATCGAAGGCTCATGACTATCGTATGCAGACGATCTTAAAATCTACTTTCGGATTCGTGCGATCGACGACTGCATCTTCCTCCAACGTCATTTCGAAGCCTTTACCAGCTGGTGCAATTTAAACAGAATTGTGGTTAACCCTGCGGAGTGTTCGGTAATCACATTTTCTCGGAAAAAAGAACCGATCATACTTACCTACAGACAGTAAAAGATTTGGGAATTATTCTGGACTCTCAACTTCCATACAAGCAACACATCTCGTATGTGGTTGATAAGGCGTCGAGGACATCGGGCTTCATCTTCGGGATAGCAAAAAAAAAATCCCCAACAGCTACTGCTTCAAATCATTGTACTGTTCGCTGGTGCGATCCACATTGGAGTACTGTTCTACAGTTTGGAACCCAAATTACAACAATGGTGCTGAGAGAGTCGAGTCCGTTCAACGACGCTTTCTTCGATTTGCTCTAAGAAACCTGCCGTGGAGGGACTCGTTTCATCTGCCCAGCTATGAAAATCGTTGCCAGCTGATGGATCTGGAGTTTCTCCGTACCAGAAGAGAAACCTCGAGGACGCTTTTTATTGCAGATACATTACAAAGCAGAATAGACTGCTCTGCAATCCTGGAGCAAATAAATGTTAACGTTCAACCTAGAGCGCTTCGAAACAACATGATGCTAAGACTACACGGAGAAAATCGAAAATGCTGAAAAGCATATTATATATCTCTACGCTTTATTCCTTTTAAATCACTGCAATGCATAAAAAGTATGCATTGAATCAATATATTTTATGCATTTTTATACATTTTAGATAATTATTATTTTCCGTGCATATTGCGTTACCGGCGACAAATTCTAACTTCAGGACTTCAATCTTAATTATGTTTTTGCAACTGTGTCAAATTCCGTAATCTCGAAATTATCGATTATCATTTTCATCAGTGCAGACAAACAAAAATTGTTAGGTATTCGACTCATTCGACGCATATTTCATTACCAACCGATAGATAACTAGTTCCAACGAAATGTCTCCACCACCATCCTCGGGGCCACCACCGGTCCTGCAACATGGCGTAGCCTCTGCCGCAAACTTTTTAGACAACTTCAAAAACCTACTCGGACTGAGCATGCGTTACTTAACAGACATGACCAAAAACTACGGGCCAGTCTTTCCCTATCAGCAGGACAGCCACGTAAAACCGGCCGATATTAAGAAGCTGGTGATGACTAGCGAACGGATTGAAATCATGCTCGAGAAGGTATGTGTACAGTAAGAAATTTTAGCAATAGATTGTCATTGTCGTTTTTACCTCAGGACTCAGGAGGCAATCCGCAGAAGAAAACGGAACTTGTGAACAGCGTCGAAGAAATTCTAGACGAAATAGGTTTGGATGAAAGTATGCCAATCATTTGAACATTGGTACGATCCTGAAGTGCATCTTCGGACGAGTCCTCAGTGGACTGCATGTGAATGAAACTTACATCGTGCTGTTCGGGATTGTTTGCAAGAAAAACCCGTTATGATGGACCAAACAGCGTAGCGGGAAAAGTTCACGGATCAGGTCAAAGGAACAGTCCTCAAAGCCGTGAATGCGAAGCAGCTAGCCGAAGACATTTCGATTTGCCTCCAGAAACCAGTTCTCGATTTTAAAAATTGTTTAGGTTTTATTTTATTTCTTTCAATCACAAGAAAAATAAACATCCAAAAATAACCCTCTTTAATTTTCTTATAAATATGCATTGCAATGCAAATATTTGAATTATGCATTGAAATGCATATATTTATAGAAATACGCATTCCAATTCATAAATCAAATTTATGCATTGTAATGCATATAGTAGTATAAATGTATGCATTACAATGCATACATTTGATTTATGCATTACAATGCATATATTTGACTTATTCTTAGCAATGTATAAACTTGGTTTATTCATTCCAATGACTGGATAGATCGAATATGGTTTTAGCATAGAATTTATGCTTTTAAGTATATTTGTTTTTCTCCGTGTACCTCTCCGCCGTAAGGCAAGTATCGACTTAAAAAGTAGAGAGGTTACGGAATTTTGTTGAATATTACCAAGTGGAATTTTGACAATTGCTCTGCATGGAACGAAATGTCACCTTCACTTACGGAACAATCGAGCGGAATATTTTTCCGAAAGTAAAAGTGATAGCTCCCATTAGTTTGCGTGGAAACCTTACAAATTCCAATTTTATTTTCCGTTCTTTTCAGGTGGATACTGCTGCAGAAATTTCTTTTCGATTCTTTACTTTTGCGTTTCAGTAATCGGAATTTAACATGGGATTGAGATAGAAAAAGAAATTTCTTTCGAACTCGATACCGACCTGTACCAACTACAGCATGAACGGTGCCATCGGTGGATTACAGGGAGTATTCAACCGGGCCTCTCATCTGTTCGACTTTCACCTTTCACGTCAGATGCTGCGTCGGCGTTTTACTACGTTTTTCAATGGTGCTTCCGTTGTTGAATAACTAGGGAAACTGCCTCCATATTAATCTCATTGTTCCTATATTCATCCTACGATGAATCAAACAATTGGGCAGTTGAAGGATCGGTTTCGTTTTCTAATAATGTTTGCTTACGTTAAATAACTACAATAAACATAACTAACTAATCCTGTCACGTGTATATCGTTTTATTTCAAGTAGGATGAATTGCAAAGTGATGAGATTAATATAGGGAGATCTTCCCTATGTGACCGCATTTGTGACCCTACACGGAGAAAAACAAGTATACTAAATAGCATATATGCTATGCTAAAACCATATTCGATCTATCCAGTCATTGGAATGAATAAATCAGGTTTATGCATTGTTAAGAATAAATCAAATATATGCATTTCAATGTATTTATCAAATTTATGCATTCCAATGCATACTTTAAATATATGCATTGCAATGCATATTTGTATAAATATATGCAATGCATAATTATATAAAAATTTCTACACAAAAAAAAAAAAAAAAAAAAAAAAAAAAAAAAAAAAAAAAAAAAAAAAAAAAAAAAAAAAAAAAAAAAAAAAAAAAACAAAAAAAAAAAAAAACCCACTACTTCTTAAAAAACAAAAACAATTTTATAAAAAAAAAAAGAAAAAAAAAAAGAAAAAAAAAAAAAATAAACCCCCCCAACACCACAAAAACAGCGGGGAGGGAAAGACCCCGCAGAGCCCCCCCACCACCCCCCCCCACCCCCCCCCCCCCCCCAAACCCCCCCCCAACAAACCCCCCGGGGCCCCCCAAGAGCGGGGGCCCAAATTTAGCAGCCCCACAGCAGCGCGTGAAGCGGTTGGTATTTGGTAAAGTCACACAGAGAGGAATTTGATAGTCAATTTTACCATTATTGATGGTTATGATGACTATTGCCACAGAACGGAAGTATATCTTAAACGACAAATAATGATGAATTTTGAGTGCTCTTAGTCGCGACATCTTGCGGTTGAAGTCACACATTTTACACGGAAAATAATTTAATCTGCTCCAAGCTTAGACAACATTTTTAGGCCTGCTAGTATAAAGTAGCAAGATACTTACATGAAGGTTTGTTCCTCTTGGAACGAATAAACAAGTATAAATAATTTTTTAGATATTTTTAATGATTTGACCTCAAATAAACTTCTCAGACTTTTCTAATGTGTGAATAAGAAATGCGATGTGTACGTACATCGATTTTTTCATACCATATACAACTCTATCACCTCACACTTAAGCATTTGGAGAAGTCTTTATTCAGATTTTAATACTTCTTTTAAAATAACGATTTACTGTTTGTAATGTGTAACAATTTAATCGACTTTTGTATTTGAACGAAATTCTCTATATGCATTTGACTAAGAAGCTTGAGTTTATCCGAAATGTTATGAACATGTCACGAAATAATAAAATAAAAACAGTATTCATACACCCCTCTATGGGACTTTCTATGAAAGTTAACTGTCATACTAAATACTTGTAGTGTCAATTAAAAAAACTTATTTTATTTTAATTGAAAATTGCGAAGAATCGTCTATGTGATCGCTAAAATTGATTTTGTGCTCATAAAAAAATGTAATTTAACGGAATATAAAGAGCGATATTTATTTAACAACCCAATTTTGGAAACCGACCTATGCATTTTAACATTAACCTTAATTTAAAAATTGTAGCTCGGGAAAATTATGTTTCATAGAAAAACTGTTTGGCAACAAATGGAAATGTATAATTAACTTAATTGAAAAAATATTAATACCGTGGAATTTTTTTTTTTATGCAAACACTAAATTTTTAGTAATTCAAACCCTCTTTTATTCATTTTTTGTGCAAAAACTTGAAGACATTAGAAGAAATATCGGCATCTTAACCTAATATCGGTAAATGAAACCGTGAAGTTTTTTTTGCGAAGTGGGTATCCGGAACATGAAGTACCTTTGCGTAAAATCTCAGAACTTAAAGAATTCAGTAACCCAGTAACGACGCAGAAGCCTACATAAACTAAAAAAAAATCAGTTGCGTAGTGCCTTAGCCTTGGCATGGATTACTTAGAACTATCAGAAAACAGCAATATGTACCTCTTTTAATTTGTTCGAATCATTCAACGGAATATTCTCACAAAAATCTTTTAAGTGAGTTAAGTTATTGCTTTTCAATTACGTTATAATTGCTTATTCTTTGAAGTATGTGCGTGTTTCGTTTACTATTTGCAGGCCTTCCCAGTTCCTAGTAACAGTGGTGTCTGAGTACTAAGTTATCTCCGTGATTGGAAACGTAAGTTTCACAGAAAAATTATGGAAAAACTGTCAAATACACGCACAAGCAAACGCAACGTATCTATTATGCGCAGGCCTTCAAAATGAGGTATATTCTCGGATATTTAAACCAACTGTTTGGCAAAGGTAATGGTTTTCTTCAAAATGGATTTGAAATTCATGAATGATAATTTAACTCTTACTTTCTTGATCAGCAACTGGTGTATTGAACTTGTGTAGATTTGATATTTTGAAATGGTCGTAGCTTAAATGATCTACAAATGTTTCATATAACGTTTTAGGAAATTCTGTCGACGAAAAAATAAGGTTGAAAAATTAATTCAAATGCGCAGATAAACATTCAAGCTAGAACAAAGTATAGCAAAATACAAAATTAAAATGAAGATACATAAAAACACTAGCAGCTTTTGATACTTTGCGAATCGTGGTTCTGTACAGCAAGAAATAGAGATCTATTGACATTAATTCACCGTTCTCTATATTTCACACGAATTGTTTTCCCAACTGGTTATTGTAGTGACGTCATCTGCGTTTTTGTTACACCTTATGTGTGTGATTTAGAGCCCTTGATTGTGGTTGCTATGACATTTCTCGAAGTTTTTTTTTCGAGACTGAAGCATGTAAAAACAAAGAATAATGCGGGGAAAAACTTGTGCTATTTCGAATTGATTCAGCACATTAGCATCCAACAGTGTTTCTTTTTTTTGCACTGGCTAAGAGGTACGTGAATTATAAATGTTTTAAGAATAATTCATTACAGAACCCGTACTTCTAGGAGGTTTAGTAATAGTATTTTTTTTAATGAGATTATCACAGAATAAAATGGAAAAATTATAAAATGAAGTGCTGTTGTTTTTTCTTCAAGTAACCAGAGCATACTGTGATGATCATATGGCAGGAAATATACCACTTATACAAGTTGATTTGACGTTTCTTCAACACTATAAAAATAGAATGAGTGGAAACAAATAAAATCGAGATACTTTTTACACCACAAAATTTTTCACTTTTCGTGTCATTGAATCGTTCTAGATTGCCCTTCCGTTCCGTGCTATCGACGAGTGAAATTGTTTGTTTTCCCACAGATAACCTTAAGATTTTCATTGTGGTTCGCGATAGAAAAGATCTTTTAGACAGCTGTTTGTTATGTTTTCGTCCAAAACGCACTACCACATTTCCAGAAGGCACACTACCATACCCAGGCGTGATAAGCTTAAGTCTAGGCGCCCACTGATGTGGCGGAGGTGTGGTATCACATAACATGTCAACACATCGAGTCAAAGTCTTGTGGCGTGAGGCGAACGTCGAAAAGGTGTTTTGACATGCTAGCAGATGCAACACCTTCGCCACATGAGTGGGCTTCGGGCCTAATAGATAGGCCCGAAAGACTTGATTTCGGGTTGTTTCGTTGCTCCGTGCAGGTAAATAAATAAATAAAAAATAGTGGTGGGTTATATCAGGGATATAACCACCCTAATAAACATGTACCATACAGGAACGATATTATAAATGGTATGACCATACCACTTACAGTTGGGATGATACCCCGAATTGGCGGTTAGGCACTTCTTATGGTTATTGTTTATGCGGGCATAGACTAACTCTAAGACCAGTAGGTCCCGAACAAATACGATTTTTTTCTTGGCTCAGTCAGTACTAGCACATCGGTCCCAAGCTCGGACCCAAGCTTAATAATACGCCCCTAATAATGAACTCACACGAACACACTCTCAAATATTCTGTCAAAATAACACAGCAAATCAAAACAAAGGCGCAAATATGTATAGTTAGGTGCTGGCTTCAAGGTGTACTTCAGACCAAGGGATTCTACAACAGTGAACCAATTTCAAATCGCTAGTTGCATATTGATTGTTGATATAACCGTAAGGTTCACGTAGGACCGCGTTGGTTTATAGTAATAACGGTCATCTAGTTTATACGTATAATTACACATATGGTTGGTTAAAATAGTTCTATAATTTTGCTTTGGACTTCCCTTCTTATGAATTTTGCTGCATACTGCACTTTCGTGATCCTCATCCTTTGGGGCCATGCTATTCAACGCTAGTATATAGCACGCGAGACGAACCGAAATTATTTCATAAGGGACTAATGGCAAGTTTTGTGTAGTCATGGAAAGCGGTGACTGTCCGATTAGCCGGCATGACTCTGTCTCCCATACCATAGCCGGGCGGACTGCGGCGTGTGGACAAAGCCCTGTCCGAACCATCAGCTGAGAGCTCGTGTCGAAAACTGAAATCATTTCGGTTCATTTTACGTGCAATATACTAGCGTTGATAGAATAGCCCTGAATGAAGAGAGGCACGAAAATACAATACAAAGCAAAATTCTAAAGTGGGGACGGGCCTCCGTTAGAAAATCAGACACCGGCATCAAAGCAAAATAATTTTGCTGCTGAGCGGTGTGGCTAGTTCTTTATTCATCATGGAATGAAACTAAATAAAATAAAAAGAAGAAGACAATTCCCAAGTAACCACAAGCATTATATCATAACACTAATTCGACCGACTATCAGCAACAGTAATGCCATATCACATTTTTTCAACAACTCCCATGCTATGTTGCATTACTTTTACATTAAAAATGTTATGATGCATTACTATATTTCTACAAACAACTTAACGTTAAATAGGGTACGGGACGGGTTTTAAGCAGTTTAGTCAGCCCCTGAGACATTTGTTGAAGCTGTATGTAATCTATAATTAGAACTGCCAATATTCGGACATTAATCCCTCTGCTTACGTCTGGTCTATCGGAACATACCTTCAGCAACGAGCATTAGGCTCAGAAAATTTCATAGCCATGGAATAAAGTTCCTAATCGCAGGGACTTCTTAAACGCATGCGGATTGCTTTCCGATTAGAAAAATGTTTTTTTCAGCTCCTCAATCTGTATATAAACTAACAATATTGTATGAGTGCGATTCTGTGCATGTGTGCGAAGGCGAAATGAAATAGGCCAGTTCACGATTTGCTGCAAACGTCAATTTCCTCAACCCGCTCCTTCGTTTTACCCATCCGCTCACGAGAACAATCAACCAAAATATGTCGATTGCTACGATCACAAACTCGTCTCCTAGCAGGTTATGAGACAGACGTACACGACCAAACTTTTAGTTTGTCATTGATCTTTAGATTGGCAATTTGTATTTCTTATTTCATTTACTCTCACGCAAATGTTAGCCAAAGCAACTGTGACGACAAACGGGATGCTTCGTTTAAAAACAAACAAATGCAAAGGCTTCACGTTACATTACCGGTGCGCTATATCCATGGTTAACAAAAAAGAGAGGAAACATGGGCTCTCTCAAAAGCAACAGTGACGTCATAGCTGCAGCTCAACAGCGAAGCATTATTTATCGTTGAGTACTATTGGACAGCTCCAAAACATATTTTTTATTGCAAATGATAGTGCCAGATGATGGACAATATAATCATAAGCATAGATCAACCTCCAATGACTGGAAGAAACATGAAATAAATAGCGATTTCAGATTATCTAAATATGTAATAAATTTAACTCAATGTTCAACATCACATTCTGGCAACAAGCCTAGTTGTGGGAGAGAGCTGATGAAGACATGCTCTCCGGTACACGCGATGCAAATGCAAAATACACAAAGGCAACATTTGAGCGAACTTCTTCAGCAGGTCAGAAACTGATGGTTTCTAGATGGTGTATTTTAAATCTTCAAAATGACAGTAATAAATTGGCAATCAATCATGTTTCATACATCGAATCATTGGTCCAATAGATAAAGCTTATGATCGTATCATTAAAAATGCAATAATTTGGAAAATGTAGGAGTTATAGACCTATTTCCTAACAACTGATTAAAATAGTGACCCCTGATTAAGACGTTCCCTACCCTACGCATAAAATGATGCATTATTGCATTATCTCAATAAATGCTTCATTGCTAGCTAAAAAGTGGCATTGGTTCAGTATCATCTGGATGACATTTTCCAATTTGACTTTAGAAATGAGAAACATATGATCGAGCTGGGCTGCCTGTCAGATCCAGAATCGTCATCTTCATTCTCCTTAAAGCCTAGTATGCAGCTGACAAGTAAACACCTTAAGTAATTTTTACCATTTCTACCGAAGTAATGTTGACAACTGCTCCTGTATAGCTAAAATGTCAGTTTTGCTAGCGGAATATTATTCAGCAAGGAAAAGTGGTAGCCCCAATTAGATTACATGGACAGGCGTTACTAACGTTACGAAGATTGGCCTCCTTTACAACTGCATACAAAGTAAGTAATCCCGACAGTGAAACCATTTCTTGACCATTACTTGTCTTACACTCAAAAAACAATGCACCTTATGTTTAAGTGGAATAGATTTGGGCAAAGTGCAAAGTTATTGCTCTGTATTGGTGCGGTACTTATTTTTTATTAAATGTGGTCAATTAACCATATGTGCAATAAACATATAGTCCTTAAGTGCAAGAGCTGAATAGATATTAATTATAGTGTACATGGATTGCATTAACTTGTCCTAGCAAAAATTAAATGGGTATTTTAATACGTTTTATGTGAAAAGGTGCATGGATACTATTTCTTCATAAAAAGTTTAGTATGGGATTTTTTGTACTTTTCATGTAATAAAACGAAATGTGTGAATAAAAGAGGTTTTATTTTTACCATCATAAAAACTTCATCACTTTTTGAAGCTATCGCGTTCAGCAGCTCTTCTGCGGGAATGGCAAAAATGCTCGGCAGATCTGAAATATTCACAATAAACACCGTTAACATGGCAAAGAAGAACATTTATAGTAATTTATTATCTTCAAAAAAATCAGTGACTTCCGCTGGCAAACCAAGTACCTAAACCACCACACGGTAAACTTCACTTTTGGTTCTCCATTTTTCAGTTTTTTTTTCTTCTAGAATGATAAAGCAGGTGATTGTTTTTCGCGCACGGTTTTTTATTTCGTTTTAAGTGCGAAGATGGATAGAATAGGGCAAAGTGAAAACACACTTGAATGACATTTCTCGCTCCATTGAAGATTATATCAGTCTCATTGGAAACGAACCTGTGTATTAAGTGACGGGTGTTAAAAATTATGTGCGGAAAATGGAAATCACACTGGCTCACATGATTTCAATTCGAAGCAAAAATTTACCGATTTAAGTGGCAATTTTAATAATAAAAATTATTGATTTATTTTGAGTGTATCCTAATGCACATTACTTTTGAGCTGCATACTAGCCTTAACCTTGGACTTAGCAGCAGAATGTTTGGTTTCTAAAATTTTAGCAAAAAATATGGCTGCTTTATGGGAAGCCGCATGTTTTTCTGGTTGTTAATATTCAGAGGACTGAGCTGTGTTTTCAACGAGGAATCTTCATTCTCATATATATGATATATCATTTTCTTTTATGATCCAGTTTCAACCTGCACCGGGTATCAACACTGTGTCGGCTTGTTGAGTGATGAACGGTGGTGGGTGTGATTTCATTTGTTAATCATATCGGGTTGAGGTTTGCACTGATAAAAGGTTTGGGTATTGCAGTCTCAACGACGTGTTTAGCAAGAAAAATCTAAAAATAGCTGCATGGAATATGTTTTTATAGAACGACAAAGAGGGTATGCTTCCTTTATATTATGCAGTTGTCTTATATAATTGCATAGCTCTCTTGGCTAAGAGCGTTAACGCCACCGACATTCATCGATCAGTCGTGAGAAGCCTTGGTTAGAATCTCGATGTAGGAAACACATTTGAGCTTATAAAAAATTAATCCCATCAATGTTACGCGAAGATGCCATAAAATAATATGAAATAATATCCCTAAATAAAACGTAACAGAGGGAAATGAATTCAAATAGAAGACAATTAAATACATTTTTGATGTTATTTTTTTCCAAAATATCCCAAGCTCTATATATGCTTTTTAAAATGCAATAAAACATTTCAGTAGAAGCAGTAATTCAACTGCTGAAAAATTAACTATGCCCTAAATATACTAGTTCTCGGGCTTCAATAAAGCATGTTCGCTAGCTTCAATTTGACAGGAGTGGGGCCCTTTTCAACTTTAGTTCTACTTTAAGGACGCATGTAAGATTAGACTGCTTTATACCATAAACTTATATCGTAGTATAATCACAGAGAACAGACATTGATGTCCATATACCTTTTCTTGAAAAACGTGTGTAAAAGTTAATATGGGCAGTCGATATAAGAAGCAAGTGCAGAGAAAAACAAACAAAACTTTTCAGGTTATGTGCTTGGCTTTTTATTGCTAAACATTGACATGACAGTTATCACACAACTGCAGCGCCGCCTACCAGGAGCATAACGACATACATTTGAAATGTCGGTTTAAAGTTTTACACAAGTAGCAGACCGAAGATGAACGTCTGTTCTCTGTGGTATAATGCAAAATTGATGTATCTATATAGAGCTTCATGGTTACTTGGGTTTGAACCATTTATTACCCGTTTCTGAGGACCCGGATAGGGAAAGACTTATTTTCAACTGGTTAATACTGGTTAATAGATTTGTATGGGAGCAAAAGTAGGTCACTTTTAGGTAAAACATTAAACTACTTATACTAATAGCACTGTTATTTCAATGCAAACATTTTGTAAGTTTTTCTGATCAAATGGTGTATAAATGAAGTCATTGTGTTCAGCTGAACGAGAGTTATTAGCGTTAAAAAACCTTTCACTTTAGCGTAACGCTCTCATTTTTCAAAATTTTGAAATGACACCCGGTATAAGGCCAGTATCGACTTAAAAAGTAGAGAGGTTACGGAATTTTGTTCAATATTAACAAGCGGAATTTTGACAACTGATCTGCATGGAACGAAATGTTACCTTCACTTAAGGTCGGTATCAACAATCAATGTGCACCTAGCGATTTTAAATTGGTTCACTGTTGTAAAATCCCTAGTTCCGAAGCTCAACTTGCAGTCTGCACCTTGCCATGCACTCTTGCGCTTTTCAGTACCTTTTGGTACATGTATTTTTGTTTCTGTTTTGATTCGCTATGTTATTTTGACAGAATATTTGAGAGTGTGTTGTTGTGAGTTAGGGTCTTATGCCTGGGACAGACATACAACGTACAGCCATAGACTAACTCTAAGACCAGTAGGTCCCGAACAAATACGATTTTTTTCTTGGCTCAGTCAGTACTAGCACATCGGTCCCAACCTCGGTCCCAAGCTTAATAATACGCCCCTCATAATGAACTCACACGAGCACACTCTCAAATATTCTGTCAAAATAACACAGCAAATCAAAACAAAGGCGCAAATATGTATAGTTAGGTGCAGACTGCAAGGTGTACTTCGGACCAAGGGGTTCTACAACAGTGAACCAATTTCAAATCGCTAGTTGCACATTGATTGTTGGTACAGCGTTGTACTCCTTTAGTCTAGTACGTGTTTTTCTGTACTGGATTAAAGTCTTTGACAGTTTGTACAACGGTCAGCGTTGTATGTCTGTCATAAGTATTAGGGGCGAATCATTAAGCTTGGGACCGAGCTTGGGACTGGTGTGCTAGTACTTCCTGAGCCAAAAAAATATTCGTTTTCTTCATGACTATCCACCCGCTGTCGGTATCGTGTTCAAAAGAAATTTATCTATCCCAAACCCATGTTAAATTCCGTTTACTGAAATGGAAAAGTAAAGAATCGAAAAGAAATTTCTGCAGCAGTACCGACCTGAAAAGAACGAAAAATAAAATTGGAATTTGTAAGGTTTCCACGCAAACTAATAGGAGCTGTCGCTTTTACTTTCGGAAAAATATTCCGCTCGATTATTCCGTAAGTGAAGGTGACATTTCGTTCCATGCAGTTCAATTGTCAAAATTCCGCTTGGTAATATTGAACAAAATTCCGTAACCTCTTTACTGTTTAGGTCGATACTGGCCTTTACGGAATAATCGAGCGAAATATTTTTCCGAAAGTAAAAGTGACAGCTCCCATTAGGTTGCGTGGAAACCTTACAAATTCCAATATTATTTTTCGTTCTTTCCAGGTGGATACTGCTGCAGAAATTTCTTTTCGATTCTTTACTTTTCCGTTTCAGTAAACGGAATTTAACATGGGATTGAGATAGAAAAAGAAATTGCTTTCCAACTCGATACCGACCTATAGAAACGAGAAACGTAAAAACGTTACGTAAACGTTACGTTAAAACAAATAATCAACCTCCATTTGTCATATTCTTTGACCAGCCTGCTTAACAAGGCTAATAAATGAAAAAAAACCCGAATTAATCCTCCGATGGTGAGACTGAACCCTTCTTACACTGCATCAGAATTACGAACTCAAATGTGGCCAATATGGTACTGGATACATATTTTCATCAGAAATTCCAGGAAAATCCAGGAATATTCGATATGTCATACATTCAGTTTATAAAATGAACTATTTGTCAATCCTGAACGTATTGTTCATCGATGTGATCAAAATATTGCCTTTAATAGTCTTTAGAGCGGTTCCATATCATTTCAGCAACGAGTAATTTTCATATTTTGTTATTTGCATGAAACCTTGCATACAAGTTTTTGGGGAAGAAAAACGCCGTTTTGCATACTTGGTTCACCATTTTGAATCTAGCCTTACTTATGAGAAATGCACATGATATCTTCAAAAAATTGTATCTCGGAAACGGTTTGTCCGATTGGTTTGGTGTCTTCGGCGAAGTTTTAGACAATTGTTGGTGCTATATGGAGAAAATATGCACTGTAAAAAAAAAGTTTGGTTTTTGTGTTTTGAACTAAAATATAGATTTTCCCTTAAAAGTTACATGTCAATAATTTTTTAATTATCCTTATGTTATAGCTGACTGAAAATGCTATCTAGTGCACAGTGGGTTGTTCTGGAGAAAAATAGGTTACAATGAAAAAAAAATAATTTAATTTTCAAAACAGCTATTAAGAAAAGTCAAAAAAGTTTATCACCCAAATTTGCAAGCAAAAAGTACTTCGGTAACATTTTTCTTAGATGCATCGTTTAGAGGATATTACTGATTTAATATTGATTTTTTTGATAACTTAATAAGTTTTGGCCCTTTTCGGATGTACTCCGTGTTTTTTCAGTTTCAAAAGTATTTTTTTCGGAAAGATTGGAAAATTTTGAGTTAAAATGACACTGACAGCTTAAAGATTCGAGTGAAATTCTCTGCCTTAAAAGTATTTTGAAAAACAAGTTACAAAATCCCACTATCAGGAACAATGATTTCTTCAAGTGATTTTTGGTGCGTTGTGCTGAAAACGTGCTAACAAGTATTAGATACAGGTAATTAGATACCAGTTAGCTGTACTACGTACAGTTGGTGATTGTAAACATGGTCTTTGTTGGAACTAGTCCACCATGGCCACGCTGGCCATAACGAGGCTAGCTCCGTCGATGACCGTTTCTTAATAAGAAATAAAAAGAACGCCGTCTTAGTCACCTTCCATCAAACTAGACGGCTGCCGACTGATACCTCAATCAACAACCGCCGCACTCTTTATTCATTCCAGGTATATACAATTTACAATCTTCTTCAATAACAATATACCTACGCCAGCAAATCTACCTCGCTCCAACTCTCCAAACTCGTACCTGAAGGTTCGACGATACCTGAGCGTTCAACTCTACCTATCTTCCAACAATCTTTACCCAGCATTCTATGATTTCTACCCGTGAGCTGTATAATAATGTCTGACTCGGTTCTGAATTCATCCAGTATCTACCAAACAGTAAATGCAGAAAGGTTGCTAGTAGCATAGTGATTATAGTAATTTCAGCTCATAATCCTGTGTTTTTGAACGAGATCCAGTGTTGTTTGATAACATAATAATTGTAAAGGAAGTGTAACACGTCTACATATTGATTCAAGAGCTCACCTCACCCAAAACGAAGAACCAAGCGTAGCCGGTGGCTCAAGGATGCCAACTGTTCAGACCATACCTGATGTACCTGATTCGCAAAGCTATGAAAGTTTGGTCACGATACCATCAGCGTCAGCGTAGATACTGGATGAATTCAGAACCGAGTCAGACATTATTATACAGCTCACGGGTAGAAATCATAGAATGCTGGGTAAAGACTGTTGGAAGATAGGTAGAGTTGAACGCTCAGGTATCGTCGAACCTTCAGGTACGAGTTTGGAGAGTTGGAGCGAGGTAGATTTGCTGGCGTAGGTATATTGTTATTGAAGAAGATTGTAAATTGTATATACCTGGAATGAATAAAGAGTGCGGCGGTTGTTGATTGAGGTATCAGTCGGCAGCCGTCTAGTTTGATGGAAGGTGACTAAGACTGCGTTCTTTTTATTTATTATTAAGAAACGGTCATCGACGGAGCTAGCCTCGTTATGGCCAGCGTGGCCATGGTGGACTAGTTCCAACAAAGACCATGTTTACAATCACCAACTGTACGTAGTACAGCTAACTGGTATCTAATTACCTGTATCTAATACTTGTTAGCACGTTTTCAGCACAACGCACCAAAAATCACTTGAAGAAATCATTGTTCCTGATAGTGGGATTTTGTAACTTGTTTTTCAAAATACTTTTAAGGCAGAGAATTTCACTCGAATCTTTAAGCTGTCAGTGTCATTTTAACTCAAAATTTTCCAATCTTTCCGAAAAAAATACTTTTGAAACTGAAAAAACACGGAATACATCCGAAAAGGGCCAAAACTTATTAAGTTATCAAAAAAATCAATATTAAATCAGTAATATCTTCTAAACGGTGCATCTTAGAAAAATGTTACCGAAGTACTTTTTGCTTGCAAATTTGATGTACTTTCATAAAATTAGAGTGACAAACTTTTTTGACTTTTCTTAATAGCTTTTTTGAAAATTGTAATTTTTTTTTATTTTTTTTTTCATTGTAACCTATTTTTCTCCAGAACAACCCACTGTGAAATAGATAGCATTTTCAGTCAGCTATAGCATAAGAATAATTAAAAAATTATTGACATGTAACTTTTAAGGGAAAATCTATATTTTAGTTCAAAACACAAAAACCAAACTTTTTTTTACCGTGCATATTTTCTCCATATAGCACCAACAATTGTCTAAAACTTCGCCGAAGACACCAAACCAATCGGACAAACCGTTTCCGAGATACAATTTTTTGAAGATATCATGTGCATTTTTCATAGGCCCTTCTCATAAGTAAGGCTAGATTCAAAATGGCGAACCAAGTATGCAAAACGGCGTTTTTCTTCCCCAAAAACTTGTATGCAAGGTTTCATGCAAATCAAAAAATACAAAAAATAAAAACTGGAAAAATTTCCCACTTGTTCGTGGAATCGCTCTTAATAAAAAAAACAAAATATAAACCACAACCCAAAAATTTACCCCCCCAATTTATTCTTAAATTCCTCCTCCCCCCCCCCCCCCCACCCCCCCTCCCCCAAACCCAACCAAACCCCCAACCCCCAACACACCACCCCTATCAATATTAAAAACACTCAACTTTTTTCCTTTCCTTTCCCTTCTTTTTTTTATTCTATAGAGTCGCATAGCGTGGCTAGTCCACTGTATGTGCTATACAACGCTCGAGATGCAGAACAATAGAATACAAGCGGCATCGATTGGGGTGAGTGGTCTTGTTCGGTTTTGATCTGCAACGAGTATATTTTCATCTCAAAATTATGTGCTCTCAGGTATTGTTTTGGTCATATCTCCATGAGGGATTATCCAATCATTATGAAATTTTGATCAGTTATTTGAGAACTTTATAACATCAAACAAAACATCAACAAAACTTAAATCGGTACACAAATAGCGCAGTATGTAATCGGAAACTCTACAGTTTGATTACTATAATAATAGGCCGTAAAGTACTTTTTCGTTCATATCTTCGTAACGAAATGTCTGAATGAAAAATAAATCAATAGCATTCTATGGGAATGTTGTAGCTTTCATTGCCGTCAACAGAACTGAAATCGGTTCACAAATGGCTGAGAAACCGATGTGACATAATTTGTAACACACACACACACACACACACACACACACACACACACACACACACACACACACACACACACACACACACACACACACACACACCCCTTTTTTTCCCCCCGTGCTTGCATCACCGGATTGGACGTCTCACAGAGAAGCTGATCGACCGAAAACCGGTAATCATTGGAGGCGACTTCAATGCTTGGGCAGTGGAATGGGGAAGCAGACTGACTAACCCCAGAGGGTACAGTTTGCTGGTAGCGTTGGCAAAGCTAGACATCAGGCTGTGCAACAAAGGTACCGTTAGTACATTTCGCAGAGATGGCAGGGAGTCTATCATCGACGTCACGTTCTGCAGTCCGTCGCTGGTGAGGAGCATGAACTGGAGAGTTTGTGAGGACTATACACATAGTGATCACCAGTCGATCCGGTATAGTGTTGGAACTCGAATGCAGACGGTTGGAAGAGAGATAAGGACTAGCGGGCGGAGATGGAAGACGAAGTACTTCGACAAGGATCTTTTGATCGAAGCACTTCGCGCAGACAGCGGCGCTACAAATCTTGATGCAGATGAGTTGACTGAAACTCTTGCGAGGGCTTGCGATGCGACGATGCCAAGGAGATTGGAGCCAAAGAACAACCGGCGGTTAAATTACTGGTGGAACGAAACTCTTGCTAGTCTTCGTGCTGCTTGTCTCAGAGCTAGAAGACGCTTTCAGAGAACAAGGTCTGAAACGGTCAGAGAGGAGCGTAAGATAATCTTCCGTGAAGCTAGAGCGGCCTTCAAACGGGAGATTAAAATCAGCCAATCCAACTGCTTCAAGGAGTTGTGCCGGGAAGCTGACGCTGACCCTTGGGGCAACGCTTATCGGGTCGTAACAGCGAAGATCAGGGGTCCAGTGACGCCAGCGGAAATGTGCCCGGATAAGCTGAAGATCATCGTGGAGGGTCTTTTCCCGCAGCATGATTCGACGACGTGGCCGCCTACACCATATGAAGATGAAGACCGAGTAACCATTGCAGGTATGCAAGTCTCCAACGACGAGCTGTCATTAGTGGCGAAAGGTCTGAAGCTGAAGAAAGCTCCGGGTCCGGATGGCATTCCAAACGTGGCTCTAAAAACTGCGATACTGGCGTTTCCAGATTTGTTCAGGATGGTGCTGCAGAAATGCCTAGCAGATGGTTACTTTCCGGATAAGTGGAAGATCCAGAAATTGGTGCTGCTGCCGAAACCAGGGAAACCGCCGGGGAATCCAGCATCGTATAGGCCCATATGCCTGTTGGATACACTGGGGAAGCTTCTGGAAAGGATTATCCTTAATCGACTGACGCAGTTCACGGAGGGCGAGACCGGCTTATCTGAAAAGCAGTTTGGATTCCGAAAAGGGAGATCGACGGTGGATGCAATCAGGACGGTCATTGAAGTTGCAGAGAGAGCGTCCAAGAAGAAGAGGTGCGGCAATCGGTTCTGCGCGGTAGTAACGATCGACGTCAAAAACGCTTTTAACAGTGCCAGCTGGGAGGCCATCGCCACAGCGCTGCATGGTATGCGGGTCCCCCACTACTTGTGTAGAATCCTTAAGAGTTACTTCCAAAACCGGATTCTGGTCTACGAAACGAACTCGGGGCAGAAGTCGATTAGGGTTACGGCGGGCGTTCCGCAAGGCTCCATACTCGGCCCAACGCTGTGGAACATAATGTACAACGGAGTCCTAAAACTGAAGTTGCCCAAGGGCGTGAAGATCTTCGGATTCGCGGATGATGTCGTCCTCACGATAACCGGAGAGTCGCTGGAAGAAGTAGAAATGCTGGTGGCGGAGTCGACCGACGCAGTTGAAAACTGGATGAATGCAGTCAAGTTGCAGCTTGCTCACCACAAAACGGAAGTGATGCTGGTCAGCAACTGCCGAAAGATCCAGTGGATGCAGATTACCGTAGGAGGGCACGTCATACCGTCCGTGCGGGCTTTAAGACATCTAGGAGTGATGATCGATGACCGGTTGAATTTCAACACCCATGTAGACTATTCCTGCGAAAAGGCGGCTAAAATGGTCAGTGCGCTTGCAAGGATCATGCCGAACGTCGGTGGTCCGAAAGGCAGCAGTAGGCGACTTCTGGCGGCCGTATCATCCTCGATACTGCGGTACGGCGTTCCAGCATGGGGAGCCGCGCTCAAAACGAAACGTAACCGCAGGAAGTTGAACAGCGTGTTTCGTCTGATGGCAATTAGAGTCGCGAGTGCGTACAGAACCATCTCGTCGGAGGCAGTTTGCGTTATCGCCGGGATGATTCCAATCTGCGTAACCCTAGCAGAGGATATCGAATGCTATCAACGGAGAGGAACCAGTAATGTGAGGAAGACGGCGAGGCTAGACTCCATGGTCAAATGGCAGCAGGAGTGGGACAACGCGGAGAATGGAAGGTGGACCCACCGGCTCATCCCCAATGTGTCGACGTGGGTGAACAGGGAGCATGGAGAGGTGAACTTTTACCTCACACAGTTCCTGTCCGGGCACGGCTGTTTTCGCCAATACCTGCACCGGTGTGGTCATGCGTCGTCACCTTTCTGCCCGGCGTGTGCCAACGTAGAGGAGACTCCAGAGCACGTGGTGTTCGACTGTCCGAGGTTTACGGAATTGCGAAGGGGAATGCCTGCCCCAAGGCCGGATAATATCGCAGAGCGAATGTGCAACGAGGAAGACACGTGGAACGCGGTAAGCAGAGTCGTGACGCAAATACTGTCGGAGCTACAGCGTAAATGGAGACGGGACCAGCAAACAAGCGCCGGTTCTGAGGAGTATCCAGCGCAGTGAGCAGTGTTCGGCTTCGGGTCGTCGGGGCGCCGGTGAACCGGAAGTCTTCTGCCAACCGGAATCGTCGGGCCGACCTCGGCACTCGAACAGCCAGCCTGCTGAAGAAAGAAGAAAGAAGAAGAAAGTGCTTCGGGTATGTAGGGCACCGCCAGTGCGGACGTCATCCACCACCGGAACTGTCGGACCACCTCTGCAACCCGAAGACGAAGTCGGCGCAATGCGCGTAAGCGTCCCCTGCGATAACCGCCGGTAGTCGGGGCACCATCAGTGCGGAAGTTTCCTTCACCGGAACTGGTGGACCACCCTCGACGCCGGGGGGAAGCAGGAGGATTCGAGAGATGGATACAACGTAGCAGCGGAGCAGTGGATCATCCAGCCAGTCGGCGAACTAGCCTTAGCTAGGGGTCGGAATTTTAGAAGAAGTGCATGAGCACAGCCCCCCCCCCCCCCCCCCGAAGTAGTCGCAGCATTTCGTGGTCCCGGGGGGATCGAGGTAAGGAGGATAAGGGATCCGGATTTTCCGGGAGGCACATTTTTAGCAGGTCGGGCAGGAGCCCAACCCTGTTCGCCTGAACATTGTGTGGTGTCTCAGGTGTCTGTCGCGCAGATTTTTGATGGCCTTTCAACCCTTATAAACACACACACACACACACACACACACACACACACACACCCCCCCCCCCCCCCCCCCCCCCCGTAGTTTCCCCCCCCCCCCCCCCCCCCCCCACCCCCGCGCCCCGTAAACCCCAATTATCCCCCCCCAAATTATAAGTACCTTTCCCCTCCCCCCCCCCCCCCCCCCCCCACGCCCCCCCGCCCCCCCTTAAAACCTTGGCAGGCCTCCAGTACTCCATTCTCCACCGCCCGACCTCGCCAGTCGGGCGGGAGTAGGCTCAGATGACCTATACCTGTCTTGCGCTGATCCGGCTCTGAGCACGGTTCCCCATGAAGGGCCGAGTCAACCCTCGCATGGCCTCCCTGCATGCATAGACAACCATGGGATCACAATAGCGACTACTCCACGTGGGCTTGGATAGCGGCTGGAGAGGGACCCAACAACATGAAGGAAACGAAAAAAAACCCAAGAGAGAGCGAGTCCGTTCGCTAAAGGCGGCCTAGCGAGGTCCCCACCGCGTAAAACGGTGGGATCGGGCGTGAGCGACACCTGCGGTAGTGCTACGGCATCGGAGGCAGGTGGCACCAAGCTAGGCGTGGCCATGGATGGGCCAGGACTCATCCGGGCCATGGATAGGATGCGGGAAGCCCTTCCTAAGGTGATGTAGGTCTCGGAGCAGTTGGACGCGATCATCGACTTCACGTCGTCGCACAACAACATTGCGAAAAACCTCAAGTTGAGCCTTCTTAGGCTACGCATGACAATGCAGGCTGCATGCAAAGAGAGGGAAGAGCTGGAGGCCAAATTACTAGCCGAGCAAAGTGCCAAAGAGTTGGCACGGCTAGCGGCCACCGAAAGGGCGAGGGACATAGCCTCAAAGCAGACGCAGACGGAACCATCCGTCTCCGTCGGAGAGTCCACCCTATCCATGGGGACGGGGACCTCCAAGCGGGCTAGGCAGTCCCCGGGCGAGACGGCACCTGGCGCTTCTAAGAAGCGCATCGTGTCGGAAGCCCCAAGAGGGAAACGAACTTATGCGAACGTGGCGGCGGGGTCAGAGGGTCCATCCTCGCGACCAGCTTCGGCTTCTCGCAAAGAGAGAGGCCCCGGCGCTAAGCCCAGCGCAAAAGGCGTGACGTCCAGCTCGCGTGTTGTCTCAAGCGCCGAAGGGGGCCCGAGCGGCAGGGCCCCAACGACAACATCAGCCATAACTAGCACGGAGGCAGATGCCAGTGCTAGGAGGGGGACGAGCGATGACCCCAGGCGGGGCAAGGAAGGCCCCTGGAATAAAGTGAGGAAAAAGAGGAGTAGAACCAAAAAAGAAAATGATAAGCGACAGGGACGTAAAGGGAAGTCGACGGTGGATGGTCGACTGTCCGTCACCAAGACGGCCGAGGTGGCAATCCAGCGCAAGAGGCGAGGAGTACGATACTGTGCGGTGGTCACCCTTGACGTGAGGAATGCGTTCAATAGCCCCAGTTGGGTGGCTATCGCCGACTCGCTCCAACGCCTTCAGGTTCCTGGGTACCTGTACAAGATTCTCGGAAGCTACTTCCAGAATCGCGTACTGGTATATAATACAGAGGCAGGCCAGAAACGTGTGCAGATCACCACAGGCGTCCCGAAAGGTTCGATCCTGGGTCCGGTGTTATGGAACACGATGTACGACGAGGTACTGCGGCTTGAGTTCCCGAGCGGGGTAAAGATAGTCGGGTTCGCAGACGACATCACCCTAGAGATATGTGGCGGATCCATCGTGGAGGTCGAGTTAACGGCCTCACACTCCATTGGCATTGTGGAGAGATGGATGAGCTCCAGGCAATTGGAGCTAGCCCACCATAAGACCGAGGTCACAGTGGTGAACAATCGGAAATCGGAGCAACATGCGACGATTTGTCCAGGTAACTGCACAATAGAATCGAAGAGGTTCTTGAGGTATCTTGGGGTTATGATCGACGATAAGCTGTCCTTTGTCAGTCACGTCGATTACGCTTGCAAGAAAGCCTCTATGGCTATGTCGGCATTATCCCGCAAGATGTCGAATAGCTCGGCGGTGCAAGGGAGTAAGCGTAAACTTCTGGCCAGCGTCGCCCTGTCCATACTTAGGTACGGCGGGCCGGCATGGATCACCACCTTGAGTACCAAGAGCTACGCAAGTAAGCTAGAGAGTACACACAGGCTTATGTGCCTAAGAGTGGTGAGTGCATACCGAATGGTGAACTTCCATTTCCACTGTTTTAGACAATACCTGCACAAATATGGGCATGCACAGTCCTCCGCATGCAGCGAGTGCGCGGGAGTCGATGAAACTGCGTAACATGTGTTCTTCGCATGTCCTCGCTTTGACGGCGCGAGATCCGGCATGATTGCCGTAAGCGGTCACGACACGACTCCGGGTAACTTGGTCCAGAGGATGTGTCAGGACCGGGACGTCTGGGACGCGGTATGCGTAGCAGCCTCCCAGATCGTCCTCGATATCCAACAAAAATGGCGAAACGACCAAAGGCCGAAGTAATACCGAAAGGTGGTCCCGGGGAGGGTCCAGGGCCTAAGGCACGGGTGGGTTTTTAGTGGGTCGAGGAGTTGGCACCCTCATCCCCACACCCTGAGTTCTTCAGGTGTCTGGTTGCAGATTTTCCATGCCGTCTAAAAGGGAAAAACACACAAACACACACACACACACACACACACACACACACACACACACACACACACACACACACACACACCTTTCTTTTGGTGTAAGAAGGGTAAAAAACAGATGACTGGCAATGCGTGTGAACCTATTCGAATATGTATTGATAATTTTCTATAGATTGATACACGGGAAATAATCCACACATATTTATTGGCAAAACTCCATAGAGCGGTTCCATATCATTTCAGCAACGAGTAATTTTCATATTTTTTGATTTGCTTGAAACCTTGCATACAAGTTTTTGGGGAAGAAAAACGCCGTTTTGCATACTTGGTTCGCCATTTTGAATCTAGCCTTACTTATGAGAAGGGCCTATGAAAAATGCACATGATATCTTCAAAAAACTGTATCTCGGAAACGGTTTGTCCGATTGGTTTGGTGTCTTCGGCGAAGTTTTAGACAATTGTTGGTGCTATATGGAAAAAATATGCACGGTAAAAAAAAAGTTTGTTTGTTGTGTTCTGAACTAAAATATAGATTTTCCCTTAAACGTTACATGTCAATAATTTTTTAATTATCCTTATGTTATAGCTGACTGAAAATGCTATCTAGTGCACAGTAGGTTGTTCTGGAGCAAAATAGGTTACAATGAAAAAAATTTTTTTAAAAATAAATACAATTTTCAAAAAAGCTATTAAGAAAAGTCAAAAAAGTTTGTCACCCTCATTTTATAAAAGTACATCAAATTTGCAAGCAAAAAGTACTTCGTTAACATTTTTCTAAGATGCACCGTTTAGAAGATATTACTGATTTAATATTGATTTTTTTGATAACTTAATAAGTTTTGGCCCTTTTCGGATGTACTCCGTGTTTTTTCAGTTTCAAAAGTATTTTTTTCGGAAAGATTGGAAAATTT
Source organism: Aedes koreicus (assembly GCA_024533555.2). Taxonomy (NCBI): domain Eukaryota; kingdom Metazoa; phylum Arthropoda; class Insecta; order Diptera; family Culicidae; genus Aedes; species Aedes koreicus. The sequence goes on along the minus strand of JAHHFK020000999.1, from coordinate 33,757 downwards.
TGAGTTAAAATGACACTGACAGCTTAAAGATTCGAGTGAAATTCTCTGCCTTAAAAGTATTTTGAAAAACAAGTTACAAAATCCCACTACAAAATTTTTTTCTTATTTTTTTTTTTTTTTTTTTGATAAAAAATTCAATCCATCCTTTCCCCCCACCCACAAATTTATTTAATTAAAATTTTTTTTTTTATTGCGTATTTTTTTTCTCTTTAAAAAAAAACCCAAAAAAAAACCCCCCCCCCCTCCCCCCAAGAAAAAAAAAAAAAAAAAAAACACCCTTTTTTCCCCTTTTTTTTCCCCCACACACAATTCCCCACAAAGGGGCCCCCCTATCCCCCAAATCTCGGGTGACCCCCTTTTTTTTTCCCCCTTCCCCCACCCCCCCCCCCACCACCAACCCGAAAAAACACCCCTTTCCCAAACCCCCCTTTTTAAAACCGCCAAAGCAAACTCCCCAATTAGCAAGATTCAAAAGAGCGAATAGGGTATTATAGAGGTATGTGGATTATAACATTGTTCGATAATAAATATAATAATATACCGGCATTTAATTTATTTTTTAATTTTGACAAGCGAAACTATTGAAAAAAACAATTTCAAAAAATAATGATTGCAAGACAACACCATCCTATTTCACCATGAAACACGCTACAAAAAAACCGACTACCTAAACCAACGAACCAACCATTGATTTTTAGCATACATAAGTTGACATATATGTCATAATGGGAGCCCCCGTTACTGAAAATTAAGTGCTGTCACTTTGTATAAATGTCACTTTGTGAAACTGCAAGTCAGTTTGTGAAAATAAAAATGATTAGATTTTTCTTGTTTAAAAATCGAGAAAAAATTGTTGAGATTCATAAAAAATATTTTTGTGCTAGGAAAAATGCTCATCATCGATACGGATGGAAAAAACCATGTTTTTTTTTTAAATTAAAACCCCCTATTCTTTTTTTTTTGGGATGGTGATTTGCCCCAAAAAAAAAAAACATAATATTTTGGATATCATCATTTTTTTTTTTTTCCTGTATTTTTATAAAATTATTGTTTACACAACTTTCTTAACAATATCGAATATTTTGGCATCATTGTCAGGACAGTTTGAATAAAGCTTTGCCTTTATTGTATTTTCTGATAGAGGAAAAAATGAGTGGAATTTTTGAGTTCCTTGAATTGTTTTTGCATTATTATATTGATTATTTAGCTGCAAAGACATATTTTCGTATTCTTCTGTAGTAGAATAACAAAATGGCAACTTTGTAAGTTCTTCTTCTTTTCGTTTGTTTGCACAATTAAACAACTCTCTTGCAGTCTTTATCGGGTGTTCGCGTTCTTTGGCTAAACTTGCTCTGGTAGCCATGCGTTTTATCGTACCTCCAATAGCATCGCATGGACCTTTTCCGTGCGATGTTGCGAAGAAATGCCATTCAGCGTCAATACCATACTTTGACTTAAATTTACAAAGGCTAGAAAAGTTTTTTCGGTTTTTATACTGTGAAGCAGCACCATCTGACATAAAATAAATTTTTTTTATGTTTTTATTTTGATCAATATGTAAAAAGTTTATCATTTTATCAATAAACAAATTAACAGCGACTGAATCATGTCTTAGTTCTTCAGAAATTATAATGAAGCTAAAATGTTTAATTTGCATATTTTCAGTATAATATATTACGAAAGGATGGATTGTGGCCTGTTGCACGTTCCAATGGTGTGATTGAACATCATCCTGCAAAATGAAGCTGTAATTTTCAGAAAAGTCACAAATAGCTAAAAATTCACCATCTTGCAAGTTTTGTTTTGTAGTTTTCAAAAAATTGGATTGTTTGGTTTTTACAAAATCATGCGGAATCAAAATTTCTAATTTTGAGCTGAAAAATGAAACAAACTCATCGGTTTGCTTTACAATAGTTTCTAAATCACATCTGTCAGTGGTAACCCATTGTTCGAATGAAAGCTTTTCAACAAAGTTTTCTTCCAGTTGTTTCAATAAACTGTCTTCTAAAACTGAGGTATCTGGGCAGTTTTTACATCTTCGTAGATGGCAATGAGTTGTCTTATTTTCGCAAAGTAATCTATTCGTTAATGTTTTTAGATCATTCAAGACATTGTATTTTTTTAAGCTATGTAGAATTAAATTGACATTTTCATGCGTAGTGCAAACGCAAACATTATGTGTTCCTGTGATAGTCAATAGTTTACATTGCCTTGGCCGGAGGCTTGCAAATGATGAAAACCCTATTTTTACATTGACGTACATTTCATTAAAGCGATTAAAAGCTTCTCTCAATGTCATCATTAACAATCTTTTCTGAACAGCTAATCTCTTATTTCCTGTCTTTACGCTAACAAAATCTCTTTAGCCTGGCATTGCACGGCTTATATCATCGTCCTCAAAAAAATTCAAAACCAGTTCTTTTGTTTCATTACTCAAAGCTTTTCCAGAGCTTGAACCTTGAGATGAATCAAATACATTATCTCTTTCCTTTCTTGCATCTGATGCCATATTTCTACTGATTTTAAATTCGTCTACAATTTTTTTGTACTGACCATGATTTTGGTAACAATGATAAAATTGATAGTTTTTCTTGCCTTGTGGCTGAATTTAATTTTCATATTTTCTATGACTTCATCAAACTCGTTTGCTTTTTCTGTTTTAGCGTCTAATTTGAAAAGATTTCTTCGTACACCTTCGACGATTTCAGCGCACTTTTTTTCAGGATAGTGAACATTTTTAACCTTACCTAAATCTATAGGCGAAACACGAATAGCTGCTATTCCTCGGTTGAATATTTCGACGTCTACAGGCATCGTGAAGTCTTCATTTGATTGAATTGTGCTTAGCGTTGACGCTGATGGTATCGTGACCAAACTTTCATAGCTTTGCGAATCAGGTACATCAGGTATGGTTTGAACAGTTGGCATCCTTGAGCCGCCGGCTACGCTTTGTTCTTCGTTTTGGGTGAGGTGAGCTCTTGAATCAATATGTAGACGGCAAGACGAACAAATACGAAAATCCTTGGTGTTCAGTGTGGATACCTTGGAAAATCCAATTGATTTTAGTTTTTGGATGATACCATCCGTGAGATATCGCAGCTCTTTCGAACACTGAATGTCTTTGAATGGGCGAATACATCTTATTTTACTCATTTTGTAATCTGTAACATAGAAAATATTTTCCAATTGTTAGTTTTGTACGAAAATATCACAAAACATATAATTAAAATGTGTATTTAAAACTTACCTTTGCACCAAAACGTGTTACACTTTCCTTTACAATTATTATGTTATCAAACAACACTGGATCTCGTTCAAAAACACAGGATTATGAGCTGAAATTACTATAATCACTATGCTACTAGCAACCTTTCTGCATTTACTGTTTGGTAGATACTGGATGAATTCAGAACCGAGTCAGACATTATTATACAGCTCACGGGTAGAAATCATAGAATGCTGGGTAAAGATTGTTGGAAGATAGGTAGAGTTGAACGCTCAGGTATCGTCGAACCTTCAGGTACGAGTTTGGAGAGTTGGAGCGAGGTAGATTTGCTGGCGTAGGTATATTGTTATTGAAGAAGATTGTAAATTGTATATACCTGGAATGAATAAAGAGTGCGGCGGTTGTTGATTGAGGTATCAGTTGGCAGCCGTCTAGTTTGATGGAAGGTGACTAAGACTGCGTTCTTTTTATTTATTATTAAGAAACGGTCATCGACGGAGGTAGCCTCGTTATGGCCAGCGTGGCCATGGTGGACTAGTTCCAACAAAGACCATGTTTACAATCACCAACTGTACGTAGTACAGCTAACTGGTATCTAATTACCTGTATCTAATACTTGTTAGCACGTTTTCAGCACAACGCACCAAAAATCACTTGAAGAAATCATTGTTCCTGATAGTGGGATTTTGTAACTTGTTTTTCAAAATACTTTTAAGGCAGAGAATTTCACTCGAATCTTTAAGCTGTCAGTGTCATTTTAACTCAAAATTTTCCAATCTTTCCGAAAAAAATACTTTTGAAACTGAAAAAACACGGAGTACATCCGAAAAGGGCCAAAACTTATTAGGTTATCAAAAAAAAATCAATATTAAATCAGTAATATCTTCTAAACGGTGCATCTTAAAAAAATGTTACCGAAGTACTTTTTGCTTGCAAATTTGATGTATTTTCATAAAATTAGGGTGACAAACTTTTTTGACTTTTCTTAATAGCTTTTTTGAAAATTTTAAATTTTTTTAAAATTTTTTTTTATTGTAACCTATTTTTCTCCAGAACAACCCACTGTGCACTAGATAGCATTTTCAGTCAGCTATAACATAAGGATAATTAAAAAATTATTGACATGTAACTTTTAAGGGAAAATCTATATTTTAGTTCAAAACACAAAAACCAAACTTTTTTTTACAGTGCATATTTTCTCCATATAGCACCAACAATTGTCTAAAACTTCGCCGAAGACACCAAACCAATCTGACAAACCGTTTCTGAGATACAGTTTTTTGAAAATATCATGTGCATTTTTCATAGGCCCTTCTCATAAGTAAGGCTAGATTCAAAATGGCGAACCAAGTATGCAAAACGGCGTTTTTCTTCCCCAAAAACTTATATGCAAGGTTTCATGCAAATAAAAAAATACAAAAAATAAAAACTGGAAAAATTTCCCACTTGTTCGTGGAATCGCTCCAGTGTACCTTTTGTAATATACAAAACTTGGTTTATATAATATTCACCTTTTGGTTGTAGGCCCTTCTCAAATGTTATGCGATTATTTTCTTTAGATTTTTTTTTCAGACTTCACTGTATACAGTTATAACCGTCCAGTACCCATTAATGGGTATATAAGTACCCATTTTTCGATAGTATATGAAACTGTCAAGAAATTGGTACTTTTAAAATCAAAATAATGCATTCTAAAGAACCATTTTTTTATTTTCAATGAGAGACCAAAAGATGAGTATTTTTCTACCCATTAATGGGTAAAAAATATCTTAGCATTTTACTGGCTCGCTTTGTATATTTGAAAGTGGGTTGGTTCGAAAAATAAAAAAAAACTTCGCGGAATCCATTCCACGAAAACGCGAAGAATATGGAAGAACCAGGGGGTAAGTCACTCGGCCACCTTGTGTTACCACCCTAAAAAACACAATCAGCCACACTTCAAACACACTCGCCACCACATGAAAGATAAATTCATATCTGGCACCACTTGCACGAATCGGTTGTTTTTTCTCACTGTTTTGTTTCCCTCTCGCTTGTCCTCATGTGATTAAAATGATGCATAAGTGTGCGTGAATTAACCGCCAAAACGGTCCATGGTTGCCAATAAACATAAATTTTCGATTGCAGTATTGAGAGATAAGTTGAAACACAGAAACACCTTCCGACACAATGAAACACAAACACAACGTGGCAGAGTGACTAGCCCCCTGGGAAGAACTAAAGGTTAAACTGGATAACGAAAGCTTCCTTTCCTTTAAAAATTTAATATGATAATATAAAATGCTTCAATTTCATCAGAAGAATCGTACTTCCGAGTATGTGTCTCTTCCGGGGCGTAAAATCCAAGCGTTCATCAAGTTGACGTCAAAATTATTTAAATCCTTTCAGATATATTCCACGGATATCCTCTCTGGATGATAACGATGTGATGACCGCTTCAATGCACCACTTGAACGTCGCCGGAATATTTGCCGGTGTGAAAACTCTCGAACGAAACTTAACATACCTGATAGGTAAAAGGCCTGAGGCTAAAGGGTTGTCAAAATACAAATACACATTCAGTTATGTTTATTCTAATGCTCATTATGCAATATCACTACTAAAAACAAATCACGAAAAATGGGTATTTCATACCCATTTTGCAAAAAACAAACATTTCGAAAAATAGGTATTTCATACCCATTTCCCTAATAACAAACATTTTGAAAAATGGGTAAAAAATACCCGATAGCCTGCACTGAAACCTGCCAGTACCCATTGATGGGTAAAATATCACCCATTTCGAACTTAAGTGGGTTAACTCAATGAATGGGTAAAATGATTTTACCCATTAATGGGTAAAAAGCCTGTACGTCAGGCTATCGGGTTTTTTACCCATTTTTCAAAATGTTTGTTATTTGGGAAATGGGTATATTTTGATTATTTTGATTTTAAAAATACCCATTTTTTGACAATTTCATATACTATCGAAAAATGGGTACATATTTACCCATTAATGGGTACTGGCCGGTTACAGTGTGACGTACAGGCTCTTTACCCATTAATGGGTAAAATCGTTTTACCCACTAAAGGAGTTAACCCACTTGAGTTCGAAATGGGTGATATTTTACCCATTAATGGGTACTGGCCGGTTTCAGTGTTGACTATGAGCCTGTGCACGCTGCTATAAATCTTTTGTCTTTTTGACTTTTACTGTGAGCCGTGCTTAGGTGTTGTCTCACTCACTCTCACAGGACGCTTGAAAACATGGCTCACAGTAAAAGTCAATTTTTTTATAGCGTGCACAGGCTCATGATGCCAGATCATAACAACTTGAAAGGCAAAAGCTAGTTTTCTCGCAGACTAGAAAAGCAAAGGTAACAAAACGATTATGGCAGCAAAGGGAGCACACATAACACAAAACATAGAAGCTCGTCCGTCGATATTTGAAGTAGTAGCAGCGGATTCTTTAAATACAACGTTCTATCCTGCACTTAAAAGGGTTGCGAATGTAAGTACCAAAATTACACGATAGTAATTATTTTCTCCGAATAAATATCAAACGTTGAATTTTTTTCTTAGTTTCTTGCAACTACCAAGCCAGGAACTTTCGGAAGTCTTGTGAGGTATTACGATGAAGCATACTTGATCTTCAACTGGGTCGTCCAAAGTTATTATTTGCGTCACAAAGGAGGATCCCTATCAGAAGTTTTCTACGGACTGACTCGTGTTTCCCTGAGCACCCAAAATTTGGACCGTAGTGGTCAACGATGGTCGTTGTTATTCTTAGTTTTAGGTCCATATCTTTATTACAAGGTCGAACAACACTTACAAGATTGGAAACATGATTATGAAAATGGTAAAATTGTATCACAAAACAAGCTTCTGTTGGTTCAATTAGTTCCATACCTGAAAGCATGTTTCGAGAGCATTAAACTTGTCCAATACATCACCTACTTGGCTGGAATCAGTCCTACTCATTCACCTGTATTGAGAGGCTTGAACCTAACTTTAACATATTTAGCAGAAGAAGGTGAATCGTGGACTTTCAGGGATTTATTCGGAGGTCATGTCAAGTAAAATAATTCATCGAAAAACAAACGAAGATTAGACATAATAGTATTCCGTATTTGCAGACTAGCTACCATGTTGAGCACTGCCATGCTAAGGACGTTAGAGTTGTCAGCGTTTTTCCTTCAATTCATTGAGTGGTGGCAAAATGAAGCCAACATGGGTGATCTGTCTAAGCTTCCGATACCTGCCGCTCCAGCGAGTGATTGCAACAGTAAAAAATACAAAGAAATATGTCCACTTTGTCTTCAGCGATGGTTGATTCCGACGGCGATTTCCGTATCTGGGTAGTTTTTCCTAACCTATTTCTAATGTTGAGCTAATTTATATAATATTTTATTGTGTTTCAACAGGTACATCTACTGTTACCGTTGTATCGTTACACATTTGCAGAAAGAAAGTAAATGTCCAGTTACAAAATATCCTGCAACAGTGAATGATCTTGTGAGAATATTTGATGAAAGCGATGATTGATTGGCAACACATCATTAAGAACCGCTGTTCTTTAAAAAGTGTACATTGGCGCTGCAATGCTATTAGCCAAAGTAGGTGTATCTAAAGAAAAAGCAAATCGGTGGTAGATCGATGGAAACTGATATTCCAGGGGATATGGTAAAATGTTCAAATTTTTTAGATAATATATTTTAATAAAGACTTACTTAAATTTTTTGTATCTTATTGATAATAAAGAAAATCGATTATTATTTACCGAAATGCTGTTCATAATATTCACCAGTTTACTCGAAGAAGGGTGAATATTAGCGTGGTGGAAAGTATCGTTTCTGCTCAATCGATTCGAAATCAGGGGTGGCAGTACGTAGCTCGAAACGAACAATTTTTTGTACGAACGCTTGTGAGAAAAAGTTCTTCGTTTCGAGATCCATAATACGGCTCCATGTGTTGACTCATCATTGAAGTTTCTCATCAAAGGTTATCAGAAGAAGAAAAAGCTTCTCTCTATCACGATAGACGTTTGTTCCTGATGCTAATAGAACAAGAAGCAGTAGAAGCTGAGATTCGTACGCGTTTTTCTAATATCGAATTATTTTTTTAATTTTATTGATGTATAAGGGTTCATGGCGCCATGTCACTAGTCTGAGTTCAAGAACTCATACATTACATAATACACCAAGGAATAGTTGAATAGGCTTCGCAACATTTCTACCCATGGGGGTTTCGAATTTTGCGGGATACACTATTAGTGCACACTAGAGGTGTACAATAATATTGCATCGCTGCCCACGGTATTGGGGTAGAGTGGGATAATTGTTGGTGTGTAAGGCTGTAGGAAGAAAAAGGTTAGTAAATTACGGTGAAAATCAGTTACCTTTCGATATGTTAGGAATGGTATCTACCAAAATACCTGCTTAGTTTGAAATTACTTTAGAGCTTCTGCTCTCGTTCCGCATGTTGACTTAATCTTCCGCTCCGTGGACTGTTTCGTTAGTTCGTGACAGGATTTTCTATCCAGTTTTGCAGGTTTTATTTGAATTCTTCAGCAAAACTTCTTCTTGATGATGTTACACATCGTTCATTACCGATATGTAATCTAAAACTGCATTTTTCTTCAAAACTGTGTAGCTAGAGTTATATAAGCAAAATCGCCTCACCATAGAATACCTCGATACAAGTTAGTATCTAGGGTTACCAATCCCATTTTCATCTCATCACCTTTCATTTCGTGCCATTTGAAAACAAAAGATTGACGCATAGCTATCTGATTTGTAACTTTTTATTTATTGTTAATTGTTATTGATCAGCCCCCACCCTGGCAGGCAACTACCCACCGATCTGCACCTAAGCTGAGTGAGAACCTACATACCCTAAGCGTTCGTGCATACTAATCCGTATAGCATGCCGCCACTTTCACTAACCCGTTGCCCCGTTGTCCTATTAGCTTCCGTGCATTGGTTGGGGATAGGAGGAGATTGATAGGGAAAATTCAGAGAGAAGTAGTTGTTACTGAGAAGAGACAAGCATAACAAAAAACAAAACAAAACAAAAACAGGATACTAGATATTGCCTTCAAAATTTGGTAGAAATAAATTATGTGTTGCCTGAAAAGAAACAAAATTATGAACAAAGATATAAGTGAAATCCTCGTAGTCCCCCGGATGTTTGAAGAGCTTAGCCATTTCTCTGAAAAGATACTAAGAGTTATTGTATTAGCTGTCTAGTAAAATATAAACCACTCACAAAATGTGATTTATATTAACGCTTGACAGCCAATTTGGATCGATTCATATTAAAAGTAAGGAAGCTATTGCAGCCAATCACACAACAGGATAGTGGTTCATCTGTTCCAAGATATGGCGGTCAGGCGAGTATTGCCAATCGAATAATATAGATCACAACTAATTATAATCCCCTCCACCGGCCCACCACACCCGGCGAACCACCAAATCTCACCGGGAAGCAGCTTCATTAGTTTTCCGTGCTCACATGATCACTTGCGCCACCGAACAATAGATAACAGTTAAAAATAATGCGCTATAACCGATAACAAAGCAGTTCGCAACAAAGCATCGACACCATGGTGATACGGCAAATATGGTGAACTAATAGTATGAATGTTTTAATTATTTACCGTCATATCTAACCTAGTAGCAGTTTTGTTAATCTTTTACTGACTCGATCACTCGCGCCGCCGAAAAAAGATAACCGAAAACTATAGATAACACGCTATGCCCTATAACAAAATAGTGAATAAGAAAGAATCAACGCAACCGTTCACATCAGATGCTCGAAGCACTGTTTTTCCGGAAACTTTGATTATGTACAACTACATTCTACAAACAATCCTACTACTGGAACTTACATCAGCAACAAGCAAGTTGAGCGTCCTAAAGAGCAATCTATACCTTGAATTACGATTGAAGAATTTTGTTAAATTAGCGTCCCTGGAAGCATTTCGTGCCTTCTGGCAACTTTACGCTTCTATTGATTCCTAAGCTCATCTTTTTCGCACCAACCGGGGGAGACTTGGTCCTATACCCAATGATTTCATTATCTCCAATCCGTACAACCAATCGCAATGTGTTGTGATATAGTGGACGGATTATTATAATTTGAGATAACTCAATGCAGACGTCTTCCACAATTGGCAGATCGACAGGCAATCGGTGGAGACCCACCTACAGCAATATGCTAAGAGGCGCACCGGTAGTTTTGATGAGCTACCTCCCCCTTCTAACTTTTTATTTATTGTTAATTATATTTATTTTTATTTGTTGTTGAAAGTAAGAAAACTTAATAACAAAATGAATCAATTGATTGATACATCAAACCTACAGACACTGTATATAGACCGGACAACAATTCTCGGAAACTTTTTCAAACAGACGTATGTCATTTTGTAAACAAAGAGGGGAAGTAAGATTCAAAAGTAAATTTCTCGAAATTCTCAGTACCCTCGCATAAAGTAGCATCACAATCATGTAAAGCAATGTTATTCCTTGTGTTGGTGGCCCAAGTTTGCATGAAAGTGCTAAGGGTTTCGAGAAATTTACGTTTGAATCTTACTTCCCCTCTTTGTTTACAAAATGACATACGTCTGTTTGAAAAAGTACCCGAGAATTGTCTTATGCAGCCAAACGGACTGTCAACTTTTGATTCACTTTAAAGGAGCAAGTATTGTGATCAAGTATTGTTTTGACAAAAGCCAATTATGAACAAATAAGGGATTTTCTACTTCCATATTCAGTAAATGTAAGTATTTTCGGTGTATTATTTATTGCCGTTTGGATTTTTAAAAATGAACAAAATTCTTTCTCTACACAGTGCCGAGCATAGGATCACCATTTCAACGTGTATTTCACAGCACTATCAATTATCGTTTTTACAAATGGTACATGAAGTCCCGAAACTGTAGTACAAACCATTTTAGCTGTTGTTGAGGCTATGGCTACATTATTTGAGGTTATTACGAGTACCAGAAAATGGCCAGCGGAAAGACTTGAAGTTTATACCGGAAAACTCTTGCAGCCTGCTAGCCCTCAGCATCGGAATACTTGAACGCAATCTACGGTGAACTGCATCAGAACCCGACTTACAAATGCGACGTGTTCTAGCCATAGCGCATGAAAAATTTGATCAAAACTAGTGAAGAACATCAATCAAACAAAATTTAAACAGAATCTATGTTAACTTTGGATATGCTATGAGCTTGATAATGAGGTAATTTGTTTTTGAGCTATTAATCACTGCATTCGAGCACTTTAAATGACGTTATTCTACCACTCGAGTTTTGAAATGAATACCTTCAAACGGAATCAAAACAAACTGCCAACATCGAAACCGAATCTTTTTTTAGCCTATGGAAACGTTCATTAATTACGTCACGCAAAAATTGACTTTTTGTAACCCCCCCCCCCCCCCCATGTCACGTTTTTTGTATGGACCTTTTTTGTCCCCCCCCCTACTGCGTGACATAATTAATGAACCTTCCCTATTGCGCTGTTTACTTCAAGTTTGTACAAATACAAGTGGTGCCAGATCAATTGCTCAAATTTATGACATTTGTCAGGGTTGGCAGATTGTCTGATTTTGCGTTGTCCGGTCTATATACAGTGTCTATAATCAAACCTACATTTCCGATTAGTATGAATAATGGATCATAAGATGAATAATGAAACAACTCTCCTATGCAACCCCCGAGTGTCGTGACCCAGTGTCGTGCACCAATACTCGAGAGTCGATATTAGTACACGACACTGAAGAAGTCCGCACACCGTAGACGAAACACGCGTATCCGTCAAGACAAGCAACAAATGTAGCTGAGATCAAACGGAAACTACCAATTCCTCCTCTAATTTTCCAGTTACAGGTATTCCACTAAAAAGCTCACAATTTCCAGGATTTATACATGGAAAGGTTTATTCTATTGTTTCCAATGGTGTTCCCTAAGCGGGCCCTCCGCGTCCTATCTCTAATATACATGCTTGTCATCGTCAGTCTTAAGTAACACTTTTCTATGACTATGTGCTTCATTTCGAACAGTCAGATAATGACCCTGATCAAAACATTCCCCCTTTCGAAAATGTTGCAATTACATTTAGTTATTATACCATGAGCAAATCAGGTATTTCGGTTATTCATTCCATAAAAAAAAGGATGAGTAACAACATAAGTTGTCAATAAAATGAAAAGTGTACTTTTAGTCGTTTCCCTTAGGTTGATAATAAGAAGTCTAAGAGTGAATTGCGGCATAGCCTTCTAGTATCACACCTGATGTTAGTGCCTTTATATAAACGTTCTACGACGTGACTGTGAAAAAATGATAAGAAAATGTGATACTTTCACTACTGGTCAAATTCTTGGTCTCACATGCATGTTTATAGCATGAGATAAGCCCTCTCACCGTCGACAAGGTGACAAATTTGACATACGAGAGGGAAATTCTAACAACAGTATTGTTGAAGCAAAAATCAGGTGTATTTGTATCAATAAATTATTTATATGATACAAATATTAAATTTTTGTTGAATTCATTATCAGATATTGCTGTTTCAAACTACCTCTATTCCTCTGCGTGTACCAAACGCTGTATAAATATTTCCCGTAACACAATTCTCAATGTAGGGTAAACGCTCCAATAGTTGCGATATGTTAGAACCGTCCGTGTACCTATAGTTGTGTATGGAGCCTCTATACACAACTATTAATAAACTGACGCTGGACTATAGAAGTTGCAGTATGATTTTTCTACTGGGCCCAAAGATCTCAGTTTAGCATGGATTGTGATACGAATGATATTAACAATTTATATTAGTTGTGAAATCTTCTGTATTATTTTTCACCATTAATTTGCAACATTTGTTTACCAGAAATCAGTGCTCGCCGTATTTACTTACTGTTGGTAAGGTAGAATTATTGTATGAGCCAATCCTTTGCTTCCGCGTTCCGAATAAATCATTGCCACTCATATTACACAGTGTTACTGGATAGTAGTATAGTTTTACACATTTTACAGTCAGAGTATTTAAATCATTTGTCGAACTCAACACATCCTATTAACTGCGACCACTGTGTAGCACACCTTGAACTATAAACTGAAACTTTCCAACGAATAAAATTCCACATGCTTCCTCTACTAGTTTTAACGTGTAGGCAATTCCGCATTGATATTACAGTGCTTTCCGTGAGAGCAAAAAAATTAAAATATTATGCGTTCAAAATGAATACTAGTTTAATAAAATAGAAGAAACGTTGAACATCAAAGCGGACACTAGAAAAGTGGATATTGGGTAAGAGGTTTAAGCAACCATTCTAGAATGTTAATAAAGAACATAGCAGGATCTAATCACCGACTGTAAAAAATAAGGTAAAAGAAGGTTAAATATCGAGCAATACACACCGTTTTTTCCAGATTCAATGTAACCGGTCCAATTAATAAGGATGCACGGTTTTCCGTGTGCAGTTAAATTAAAAAGCCTTGAACAGACAGAAGATCTCCTCTTCCCTCGGCGTCCTTAATCCTCATTCCTAACGATACTAGCGAAACATGGGGTCTCCAAGTGCAACCATTCCGAAAATGAGTATCCTCCGAAAAATCAAAATATCCCACGAAGTCCATTCCATATTATGTTCACATCTTACTCCATCCATGTCCAAATCCAAGTTTATCCATAATTTCTGCAATTCCTTTATCATTTAACTTAAAAATTTCAACTATCAAAACTATCGAAGATAAATCGTAAACAGATTCGGAGAATCTATTGTGGCAAAACTTTTGTCAACTGAAACATTGTTTGAGATCGTCATTTGTACTTTTAGTTTGTTGCTTGATTTGATTCAATATTATAATACAAGTAGCTTTCTGTGGTAACATTTTCGAAACTCGAACAAATCCAAAATGTAGCCTCTCATTGATAGTTCCTGATAGCTGCTTCACTCCTTAAGTCCATTTCTGTTGTTCCGATACTATTTCCGTCAGCTCAAGCTCTGCGGTGTCCTTGAAACAAATTTTTCTTGGTGTTTTCTAAAGATCCTACTTCTTGAAAAACTTTCAAATAGCATCATTTTATAAACTTCATCAGTTTCCATGTACGCATCCGTGCTACGTTCCATTCCTTTGCTATATTTATAGGCAGACAAACCACATGAATAAGACAACCTCTAACAAGTTTCCATTTGACAAAATTTCGTGAAAAAATGCAGAAAAAAAATGCAAAGCTATCATACAAATGATTGCTATTACGTTTGATCGCAAAAAACTTCCTTAGTGTAGCGAAGAATCCTGACGTCACAATGTAATTTAGCGTAATCCCTGATACTTGTAGTGATACAGAAACGGCGATGAAGGGCAACTTGATTGACCGCTTACTTTTCGCAAGTCATGTATCCTATCCTCTCCTTTTTGTCCAGTCCATTAGAGAATCGAATGAACTAAGTCGAATCCGGTAATGACAGATCCATCAAGAAATTCCGGGAATCTTGTGAACAAGTCTTAGTAGGAGACAATATTCTATATCCTATCCTTTCGTTTTTTCTTGTCCAGTCATGTAGAGAATCGAACGAACTTAGGGGAATCCGGCAATGACAAATCCATCAAGAAATCCCGGGAATCCTGTTCATAAGTCCTAGCAGGAGACAATCTCGAGTCACTCTCCGCGTAGCGAGATAGATCCTTGCACAAAAGTACAAACAAGGAAAGAATCCTTTTTCCTGTTCGGAAGAAGAAGAAACAGGGTTAGGAATGTATACACATTTATGGTTGAAATCTGCATTTATATGATAGAAATATAGACCATCCAGTTACTGATAGAGATCTTCGTGTCGCATTTCAGAGGCTAGAAAAAATTAGAACTTAGACATTAATGAAGTTTCTTCAACAACCACCTTTGTTGCAGTTCACAATGTGTCTCGAAAATAAAATAAACTCTGTTTGATTGTTCAAAATCTGTTTAGAAGTCTTACGCTTCGTTAAGATAGTTCTAAGCAATTATTACGTTTCATATACAGTTAGCTTGTTAAACAGTGTAATAAAATGTTAGACTAAAATTATTGAATTTACTTTCTGTTAATGATGTTCCCTGTCACTGAAAGTAAGTAATTCCCGAGGAATGTTTTAAAATGGTCCTGCACTTATGTTATGAGACATAATGATTTAACTTCTTCGCGAAATATGGCTATTCTATTAAATTACAAAACGTAGATACAAAGGATACACTACGTCGTAGTCCTGTGTTTTTGGCGGAAATAGTTTTAAAGATAACGCATTGCTGCGCTGGGATTTGAAAACGAAATTTAAAAAAAATATCAAATTACTTGGAATCCATAGGAAAGGATCCGTCCAGGTTTAGATCACACCAGTTCTAATAGTTGAAGGAGCGGGAACGTGATCGGGAGAAGCTGCGCTGTACTGGTGAATAGGTAGGAGTTCCTCGGCGCCTGCGCGGTGAATATGATCTGAAGGAATGGAAGGTTAGCAAAAACTAATAACATGATTAATCAATAGTACTAACCGGTCACGATAATCAGCGCCTCTTCTTTCGTCAGTATTGGTAGAATCCTCTCGGACGCGGATGTAAGCTACCTCTCCCTAATGCCGAAATGATTCAGTTATAGAAGGAACTTTCGTGCTTTAATAAGCAAAGCTTAAACTAACCTCATGTGATCGGAATCTGGAATCGTCCAGCTTCTTAATGGCATATTTCATATCTTCGTGACGCAGAAACTCTACAACACCAGTTCCATCTTTGTAAACATCAGCAAAGCAAACATCGCCGGCTTCTCGCATATGATCCTTTAAATCTTGCCAAGAGCCGGAAGCGGGCAAGCCAGTGACCATCACACGGAACTGAGATCTTCTCGCCGGTGGTCCTCGATTACCCCTATCTCGACCACCTCCGCGATCACTGTTTCCTCGACTGCTGCGATAGCTTCCGGGACCTCCACCACGAGGAAATTCCACCCGTAGTCGATACCCGTCGTAATCGTAGCCATCACGAGCCTTTACCGCATCATCCGCATCCCTTTAATAATCAATTTCATCATTATTTACCCATTTTTTTTAAAAGCATAATTGAAAATCATACCGAGCATCTTCGAATTCTACAAATGCAAATGGCGGTCCGCGGCGGTTTTTCAAGTCCACAAATGTTACTTTACCGAACTTGTGAAAGAGATCCTGAATGTCTTTAGTGCGTATGTCCGGAGGAAGATTTCCGACGTAAATTCGGCACTCATTACGACCGTGAGACATTCTATGCGAGAGCTGATTATATTTAAATAAACGCGAGCAAGATGGCTGCAAGACACGAAAATCTGCTGTGAAGACTTACAACTGCGAACTGCGAACTGTAAACTAGCCAGCTAACAATCAAAATGACGCTACTTGATTGAACTGATATGAGGTTGTCCGTGTTGGTCGTTTCAGTCGTGTCTATGCAATTACTACATGATAAAGGGGCACAGTCACCAAATGTGCATTTAGTGTTAGTATACCGAAAATAATGTAAACACAAATATTGACGTCGTTAATTGCACGGCCAATATAGGGGGCTCTAAGTATGTAGTTGTGAAATCGCACGTATCGTACAGTAAGGCGTCTCCCGCATAACTCAACTATGTGGTTTACCTTGGTAATTGAGATCACTGGTTCCACGAGACGCAAAGCTTTTTTCTCTCTTGATTCGTTCACTTTTAACGAAGCCAGCACCAAGGTGACTCTAGTAATATCACACTGTTTGACAATACGCCAAATATTTGTCTCGTTAAGTTTTGCCAAATAATGCTGTTTGCAAAGTTGTTTGTTCACACTATCACACTTTGATTATTTTTGGCAAATATTTGACTAAAAATTGTTTGGCCAAAAATATGGAAATCGAATGCTTGACCAACGTTCATCAAATTTATTTGATGAGGTATTACACTCAAGGATGCCAGATACTTTTTTCAAAAGTCTGTATCAACCTCATTGAAATGTCTGTATTTGTCTGTATAAGGGTTTATTTTAGATTTGATGTTTTGAAAAAAAAGGGGCAAGTTATTTATCATTATTATTCATAAATTTGAAGAAGCACCACCTTCACTTCACTAATACAAAATTCATTAATTTCAAAGGTTCGAGGAACTTTAATTTAGTTGTACATGTCAGGCGTGAACAGACATTTCACATTAGATGAAATTTCAACCACTCTGTTTAGCTTTTTGTGCGATCTAACGTTCTCTTTGGCCGAGAAAATGCCTTTCATGGTTTATGTGGCAGTGCAATTGAGAGCATTGGTTTTATTGACATTGTTAATTCAAAAAAATCGCTCGCCAGCGGCCGACGAATGTGGTATAGCCAATATTGCTGGAATGAACTGTCGTAGACATGGAAAGGCTCAGTCGCCACTACAACGACGTAAGCATAAGCACTTTTTCCAAAATTCTTCACAATCATCAATAATGTTCTCAAATCGTTTAAAAAGTGTAAATTTTTTGCTTTTGCTTGAATATTGTCAGGATCAATTAACGCTAAATCGTTGAGGGTATCGTCGGTAAGGTCTATTCTTTTTTTTTTATAACAGCAGCATATGTAGAAAATCAGGATGTCTAGTCGAAGATGCATGGGTTCCATGCTTAGATTATCAATTCTAGTGTATTCGTTGATCAAGGCCTGCATTTCAACCCCTTCGTACAGTTTTTCCAACTCGTAGAAGTTATTGGGGATCAGGTCCACGGGGCCAGGGTTCGTCAATTCTTTTAAATATCCTAGTTTCAAGACACAATTCAATATCGAAAATATCAATTTGATAATTTCTGTTTTCTGTTACACCATTGGCTTTTCAGATTGAAAAAGTTGGTTCAACCGGTTGATCTTCGGTAAGATGTAGTTAAGTGCGGCCAAGTACAGGTGGTTTGATGGATCGCTGAGACGCTCGTAAACTTTCCTTATTTTTTCATCCTATTTGGCGTCCACTGATGTATCGCGGGAACTGAAATATACTTGTGAGACTTCCAGCTTCAAGAACACGCCTAACAAATGTTCTACAGAAAGCCATCGGGTCGTGGACGGATGTTACATGTTTAAAGGTTTCAGCTCTATTATGTGCTATGCTGAACTTTTCTGTTCTTAAAGGACTATTGCTGAGGAAGCTATATATTTCCCAACACATCCATTTCACACCAGATGGAATATTCTTACATAAATATGATGCACACAATGCAAATGAATGGCAAATGCATTTCAGTAATAATAAATTCGGACCGTGCATATACTCGCTCTGTCTGCACCGAACCCTATTAACTTTTTTTTTGTACGAAATCAAATCTTCATTTAACAATGGTACTGTGCATCGTAGTAGCATCCGCTTCAGCAAGCTCGAGAACGCAAAAAAGAAAAATTCCGAGTTGACATTGCTTCATTGCTATTCCAATAGAAAGTCCTCAATACTAAGAGCAATGTTTTTTTGGCAGTAGTATCAGTTGACTCATCGATTATAAGACTAAATGGTTTAGACCGCATCATTAATAATTATTGAAGGAACATATTCTTACCGTCAGCTACACATGCAAAAATGTTCTTTTCTGTCGAAAGACCTGCGCCACAACACTTTTTTTAGAACAGAATCTTTGTTGTAATTTGTTTTTTGTTACAGGGCACTGCAGACCTTTTATAACTTTTTAAACATTTGTTTCTATTAGGTGTATTCTTAGAAAATGTCTTTTTTTTTGCAAATTTGATGCTTTATTGTGAAAAAATGGTTATACATTTATTGTTCAAAGTATTGGCCATCGCTAGCTATAACTTTTTCCCATCTTTGTGGTAGTTGACGGATACCCTCTCGGAAAAATGATGCTGGTTTGGCGGCTATCCACGAATCGATCCATTTTTTGACTTCGTCATAATTACGGAAGTGCTGGTCAGCCAGGCCATGTTGCATCGATCGGAAGAGATGGTAATCGGATGGCGCAATGTCCGGACTATATGGCGGGTGGGGTAGGACATCCCACTTGAGCGTTTCCAAGTATGTTTTTCACCGGCTGTGCAACATGTGGCCGAGCATTGTCATGTTGCAAAATGACTTTGTTGTGTTTTTTAGCGTATTGCGGCCGATTTTCACGCAATGCACGGCTCAAACGCATCAGTTGTCGCCGGTAGACTTCGCCCGTGATGGTTTCTTTTGGTTGCAACAGCTCATAGTAGACCACACCCAGCTGGTCCCACCAAATACACAGCATGATTTTCTGGCCATGAATATTGGGATTGGCCGTCGATGTTGTGGCATGACCGGGGTATCCATACGTTGCCTTACGTTTTGGATTGTCGTAATGGATCCACTTTTCGTCACCAGTCACAATTCGATCCAAAAAACCCTTCCGTATGTGCCGTTTAAGCAGCTCTTCGCATGTGAAAAAACGGCGCTCAACGTCTCTCGGCCGCAATTCGTATGGCACCCAATGACCGACCTTTCGAATCATTCCCAATGCTTTCAAACGCTTACTACCCAACAAACATCGGTGTTGAATTAGAGCTTGTTCAAACAAATTTGGAGAAGCTCTTCAGCTATTCTAGAAGAAACAGCTGAATAGCTTCTCCAAATTTGCTTGAACAAGCTCTAATTCAACACCGATGTTTGTTGGGTAATGGCTGGTTGGTTAACTCTCAATGCTGCTGCAAGTTCTTTTTGCGTTTGTGAGGGGTCTTGGTCGAGCAAAGTTTCCAATTCGACGTCTTCAAACTTTTTGACCGGGCCGGGGCGTTCCTTGTCTTCAGTGACAAAATCACCACTTTTAAAGCGTGCAAACCAACGTTGACACATTCGAACGTCGATTTTGTAGTCCGGGTATGTTTTGGAGAGCAATTCACATGCTTGAGATGCATTTTTCTTCGAATTAAACAGGAAAATTAAAACTTCCCGCAAATGCTGCTTTGATGGCTCGAATTTCGACATTTTTCGGCTTCACAAAAACTTGTTTACTTTCACTAATGATGCGTAACTTACACTGAAATAACTAGAGAATAGAATGAAGTTTCGGATGTGATAGCTGTCAATGTCAAAATTCATGTCAGAACAATAGATATGAAGTTGTCTGCAAATACGACATTTTCTAGGAATACCCCTAATAATTTATAAAATCACTAACCTTCTAGCTTCCGAAAACATTCTGGGTCCAGCTTTTCCCTTAGCACATCCATGTTGAAGTGGATCTTTTTGACGAAGTTAATTTTCACCCATAAAAGAGTTAAAAACACCCACCTCTGGAACTACATGAAGCGATTTCAAGGTGGGTACTTTTAACTCACATTGTATGTTTAGAAATCACCCATCCTCTTGACAGCTTCATATAGCTGCCGAAGGTGAGTGATTTTTATACATAAAATGTGTAATCTCAAATCTCCGTGTACTGTGACGTATGTGACTTTTCCTTGCGCAATGTTTTTTTGCTCTGGAAGTTCGCCGAAATGAATGTCTGTATATGTCTGTAACATTTTCCAAATGTCTGTATAATGCCTGTAATCTGTATGATGTCTGTATGCATGATCAAATGCCTGTATAAATACAGACATGTCTGTATATCTGGCATCCCTGATTACACTGATGTTTGCAAATGATTGCAATTACACACGCTAAGATCAGTTTACCCAAATATGAGTAAACTTTACCTTACCCTTAATCGCGGAAAAGTGCACATACTCATTTTATGGGTAAAGTCGCTTTATCCATATTTGAATTAAAATGGTGAACTAACAATATAGGTAACATGAAATTTTGGTCACATATGGTCTATACATAAGTTAAAGTGTTGTCAAATTTTCAGCCAAAAATATTGAGAATTGACAAAGTTACAGACGGTTGAACATGGCGTTTTTTGGAAGCAAAATTTAGCTCGGCTTTTTTTGCTACTGAGTGTAACCATGAAAATGGACGAATTCACCACGTTCATGGCATTCTTGACTATGATCATGGCAACAAGGACTATTCCAGGGGGTAAGTCACTCGGCCACCTTGTGTTACCACCCTAAAAAACAAAATCAGCCACACTTCAAACACACTCGCCACCACATGAAAGATAAATTCATATCTGGCACCACTTGCACGAATCGGTTGTTTGTTTTCTCACTGTGTTGTTTCTCTCTCGCTTGCACTCATGTGATTTAAATGATGCATAAGTGTGCGTGAATTAACCGCCAAAAAGGTCCATGGTTGCCAATAAACATAAATTTTCGATTGCAGTATTGAGAGATAAGTTGAAACACAGAAACACCTTCCGACACACTGAAACACAAACACAACGTGGCATGGTCTTAGAGTTAGTCTATGGTAATACCTCATTAAATAAATTTGATGCACTTTGGTCAAGCATTCGATTTCCATGTTTGGCCAAACAATTTTTAGTCAAATATTTTTCAAAAATAATCAAAGTCTGATAGTGTGAACAAACAACTTTGCAAACAGCATTATTTGGCAAAACCACAGACAGACGTTCAAGCTCGACCCACCAACATGTGTAAAAAACATGGCGTACATTGTGTTAGCAAGTGACAATAAGCAGTCAGATGGCGCCACTGATCTGATCTGAGCAGATTTTCAAAATGTTATTATTGTTTTGGCTTTGATTCAGTATAACGAACTCGTGCGTTGCAAATGGGTCGAAAGTATGAAAATTATTTTAGTAGAAATCACCAAGGAAGTACCTCTGATGGAGAATGTCTCCGGTGCTTTCGACTACAACCATAGACTAACTCTAAGACCAGTAGGTCCCGAACAAATACGATATTTTTCTTGGCTCAGTCAGTACTAGCACATCGGTCCCAAGCTCGGTCCCAAGCTCAATGATTCGCCCCTAACAACGTAGCTCACACCAACACATTCTCAAATGTTGTGTCAAAATAACATAGTGAATCAAAACAACAACCAAGATACTACTACCGGAAGGTACCGAAAAGCGCAAGAATTATTGCAAGGTGCAGACTGCAAGGTATACTTCGGACCTAGGCAGGGGGCTAGTCACTCTGCCACGTTGTGTTTGTGTTTCATTGTGTCGGAAGGTGTTTCTGTGTTTCAACTTATCTCTCAATACTGCAATCGAAAATTTATGTTTATTGGCAACCATGGACCGTTTTGGCGGTTAATTCACGCACACTTATGCATCATTTTAATCACATGAGGACAAGCGAGAGGGAAACAAAACAGTGAGAAAAAACAACCGATTCGTGCAAGTGGTGCCAGATATGAATTTATCTTTCATGTGGTGGCGAGTGTGTTTGAAGTGTGGCTGATTGTGTTTTTTAGGGTGGTAACACAAGGTGGCCGAGTGACTTACCCCCTGGACCTAGGGGTTCTACAACAGTGAACCAATTTCAAATCGCTAGTTACACATTGATTGTTGCTACAACCAAATTAAATGATTATTGAGTTCATTGACGGTATACACCCGATCGTTCTAATCAACGGAATCAATAGAATCAGCAATAAAATTCCTTAAATAAAACATGAAATCTATTCGGCGACAAATGTTCATCCGAGACCCAGCCAACGTCGATTGATTGTTTCCAAGCTTGAATGTGATTTATTTGTCTCGTTTAAGCTTGTTTTTATTGTTATCACATGGTACCAAACATCATTTTATTATATACTTACATTAGAGCTTCTTTGAAATAGATAGTTGAATGATCCAATGATAATTGATAAGTAATTTAAACAGATACACCGATCGATTAACCAATTAACCAAGCGGTACGGAAGATTTACGTCGATTGTTATTGTTTTGTTTTCAGATTCGGTAGGTAGGGTGGTGATTGAGATGGTGAGTGAATCTGTCAGTTTTAAACTAGCAATAAGTTGTTTAGGCGGCGCTAGTATATAAGGCGATTCAACGTGTTTTGATTTGAAAATTTACACACGAAAAATGAAAATGGGTATATGAGAATAAACGTCTGTCTGCGGCAAAACTTAACGAGACAAATATTTGGCGTATTGTCAAACAGTGTGAACTCAGCTTAAGAGGTTTGCCGTTTTGACGTTTCGCGAGTGCGCATAGTTTGACAGCTGCATGTAGATCCTTGAGTTCATCCCTGGCATCGTGAACGTCATAAACACGAAGACCCGTCACAAGTTGAGTATCCGTCCGTGGTGAAACGTCTAACAATTTTTTATTTTATCATTGCAAAAATTTAGTTAATTCTTCGTATCTATTTTGTATCCAGTTTGACACTACAAAGTGAGGGCTAAATCATTAATTCCGTATCTTTTTATGTTCAATGCGAAGAGCAGATTTTCGGTTATTTTGGGATAAGCCGTGGAAGCTAACAATAATTGCAAAAGCAATTTTTTTTTCGAAGTTTCTCTTCTCAAACTGTCATTCCGCTCCTTTCATAAGTCCCGTCGGAGTAGATATCATCATCAGCATCATCAACAGTAGTATTAGAGAGAAAAAGTGTTCAACAGAAAGAATAGCCAGAAGGAGGAAAATATCAGCGGTCGGATAGTGAAAAAAGAAAATAGAAAACATTAAATAAGTGAAAAATCTCTTGTATTCATTGCATCCAGTGCAGCGCTTATCAGCCCGTGTGTCTGCCCCACTTTGTCCGCGGAATATTCGTCGATGAATTGAACAATGTCGAAAAACAAAATTGCGAGTTCAAAACTCGAAAGCGATCACATCGAGATAAAATCTAAGGTAAATAGTTTTAAGCATTCTGATCCGCAGTAAAATTCATTGAATATTTTTCCTCGTAGTTTGATGCAGAATTCCGACGATGGTCCCTTAAACGGTCCGAACAACAAAACTTCGAAGCATTCCAGTTACTGATTGAAAGATTGCACAAATTGGATCGTTCTCAGTTGCTAGTGTCTTATATTGATCCAAGCGACAACGATTTGCTGCCAATAAATAACGATGACAATTTTGGCAGAGCGTTAAAAACTGCCCGACCACTGCTTCGTGTTATCATTCAACGCAAAGGTAACCTATCCCCATCATTAATCTGGAACCTTGTTCAGTATTGCAATAAATAATCATCAATTAAACGTCATCGTGAACCATGATTTATTTAGCTGTGATAGACTTGCATATTCAAACAGTGAATCACTCGCGGAAAGCTAAAATCGATAGGAACGAAGTTTATTATGCTGGAGTTGCGCGACAAACAAACATTTCTTTGTTTGTACGTATATGGTTAGTCGACTATGCCTTGATAGTCACTTAATGTAAAAGAAGAAGGTACTCGAAGAGTGTAGAATAACAGTACTTTTTTATTCTTCTGGAATTATTGCTTATAGGTTATCGCACATAAACTTCTTCCTGGGTATCAACATAATGTTCTAGATGCACTTTGACAATAATTAATTTAGAACTTTCGATACCAATTTTTGCATTAGTACGATTTCCAAGCAGGGGTGTAATGGGTAGTTATCTTTCATTGCAAACAATAACGATCAATAACGCTGGTGATAAGGACAATGCGCTGAGAAATGTCCAAACAGCAAAAATCTGAAATTGTATGTACCCTTTCATAATAAGTTCACGGCCCCCAATATGAAATTAGTCTTTCTTATGTTACTTAGGTTGTTTCTAAACGAACTGTTTTGTTCCAGTTAGACTTGGTATCTGGTCTGAAGTTATGACATGCAGCTCCATGGACAACTTGTTAGTAATATGTTTACTAACTGATAAGGACTCGTTCGTAAATTAAAGATTACGTCCATAAATTTAAAAAAAATTGTCATCATCTTTAACCGGGGACTAATAAAATGTCTCTCCTGACCGAGTTTATCATTTAGATATGATTGCTAAGATAATTTCATCTAGATTAGCAAGAAAAACACTAAAAATTTGATAACTAAATTCATGACTGCTTGATGGTTGGAGAAAGACAAGTAACCCGAGTAGAGTCTGAGATCAAATAGAAAAGTAAATATGATGCTCTGATGTTGCCGATAATGATTACTCAGGTTGCTGTCGTTTTGGCCGTTAAGTTAAAAGACCAACATTGCTGCTGGACCGAGAAAACTGGACCGGTTCGTCCATATTTCGAATTGTGGATGTGCATAATTGTGTATCGACATAAAATGTGTGCTGGTCATTGGGTGGACGAATCAACCGAACAGGGAGGGTGTTTATAAGCTGTTTTTTGCGTACCTTCTTTAAGGGAACTTAACCGATAGTACAGATACGTTCGAGAAACATTGTGCCCGTACTCCCTGAAATAAAGGAAATGTTTATAGATAGTAATTTGATATAAATATGTTCAGTTACTCGACAAGGCTCGATAATGTATTCTGGGTTCTCAGTTGTTCGAAGCGGCGTCGATCGTGGGCTGAGCGATTTTCAGAATGGCCTCCATTACATCATCTTCACCCTCGTGACGTGACGTTCCCGTACTCCCGACACTAGTCCTGCTGTAGCGTGATGACGTTTTTTTCAAGTCCATGATGTCAGCGTTTAGCACATTAAATTTGGAATTTCTCCTGTGGTTCCAGATCTAGTTCGAGCATCGGTTTTCCCGGGATCTGGTGCGATTTCGCTTCCAAAAACCTTAGGGATGGAGAGTTTGCACCGCTTTATGAAAAATAAAAATGTAGATAGTGGTTCTTATTTTCCATGGCTAAGCGATGCTCGAAGTCTTGCAGATGCTTGATTTCATTCCAAAACTCAGTAGACCGTCTCTGGATTTCCTGCTTGGTTTTTATCCGGATATGCATTACAAAATCATCTGAAACACTTAAAATTTTCGAATTACAGCATCTTCTTCTTTCTTAGCGTTTCAAGATTATTGCATTCACAATTGCTTGTTGCGTGCTTTTAACTTAGTGTTCTAAACGCACTTCCACAGTTATTAATTGGGAGCTTTCGATGCCAGGTACCATTTTTTTATTTGTTCGGTTGTGTGGCAAGTACAATCATACCCTATGCCCAGGGAGCTTTACTTATCGAAAAATTCTTAGACCAGACCGGGAATCGAACCCAACCACCTCCAGCATGGTGTTGCTTTGTAGCTGCGCCTTTGCCGTTGAGCTAAAGGAGGCCCAACCAGAAAAATCACTCTAAATGTCAAAAAAAAAGAAGCAGAAACTGGAATGACAAAGCAATATCCCAAGCAACACCAAACCGTCATAATTAGTTGCAGCAACTTGATTGTGACCTAATTGAGTCAAATTGGAGTAATTTTTAATAGTTTGCAACAAGGGTGCAACTAGGAACCACATTGACAGAAAATATGTAAAATACACTCTAATCAATATTTCCGACGAAATTTCCGAGTTGCAAAAAGTTTCACCGGAAGGAACCGTCTTCGCTTGTTTTTAATAAGGTATTTGTTTATTTGATGTTAGGCATCAACATACCAAATTCAAGTCCTAATGATGTTAGTTTAAAGAGAGAGATAAAAAAAAAACATTACATTGAAAAACGATTACACAATATCTTAGTCAAGTCATGATAAAAAAATTAAAATACTTATCTTAAGGAAGTCTCTGCATTAAATTGTTGCGCATTGGCCTTGGTTGGACATTGATGTCGATTTGTTGCAGGATTGTTTCGCAGTCGGTTCTTCCTTGTGGATTTCGCTGAAATTTTCGTCAGTTTAGAATACAGCTGAACACCTAGGTCTTTAACTCACTGCATTCGTTCGATGGTCGTGCCGAAAAGATTGTAGTTGAAAACAATTGGTTGTTGCTGCCGTGAAAAGGTTATGACTGAGCACTTAGCCGGGTTGACCACTAATCGATTTATAGTACACCAATCAGCAAAGGCATCGATCTGTTCGGCAGGAAACGGCAGTTGGCTATTGAGCATATACGCAGAAACATTCAGGTCATCGGCAAACGACAGTCGTGGTCCTCCGATAACAAGATGTACGTCGTTGAAGTAGAGGAGAAATCTAGGCAAAATAGTCAAAAGGTCGAAAGTAACATTTGTAAACCATGACTTCTAGCGTATTTTTCTGGAATCTGCTTACTCCCACAAACAAAATAGCAACAAAAACAGATACAGGGAGTTATTACCTTTCCTTTGGTAGTGGTTATAGGTGTTAGCAACCTGGCAATTCCAGGAAACTTACGTTTAAAGGCATTGTTTACGATTGTTACTTTCGACCTTTTGACGATTTTGTCTAAAAATATCAACGGCTCCAGAACCCTGCGGTATCCTGGACGTGGCGTAGAAGCTTATTGATATCGAAAGTCGCCTAAAGCAACTGTCAGTTGGCGCCCTGTAAGATATGAACGAAACCATCTTTAGATTACCCCAGGGGGTAAGTCACTCGTGAAGTCAGATGCAGGATAGGCAAGAGGGAGGATACCCCATTCCTTGTCGAACGTTCGAGTGTGCAAGTTCTCCTTTTGCTTAGCTCCGCAATCGAATTACTTTTTTGGTTCTTTTTTTTTTCTCCACGATCGTGGTTTTTTTTCTGCACTAAAGCTGGTGTAACAGCTGGTTTGATAGTGCCACAGTGCGACGTTCGGAACGAAGGAAGTGGCCTTTACAGGCGAGCCTTGTAAAGGACCATCCAACGACCCGTCATCGACACCGAAAGTGTGAAGAATTTCGATCTCCTCCACGACGGCTATCACCATCATCATCATCACCGCACCATTCCATCGCGTCGGTCAAGGCGTTGTTCCACACGCACCCGGAGGGTTTTCAATAGCCTATCTACCGACCGGCTCGAGTAGCAGCCGCATCATACCAAATTGTGTAACAATAGGTAAACATTTCTTTTGATTTCCACTTTGCTCCACTCTGAGAAAAATTTCATCGTTGTACCGACAATTAAATCATGGTCAGGATGACTATCGCATATAATGGTTTCAATAACCATGGAAATGGTCGAATTCACCACGTTCATGGCATTTTTGACTATGATCATGGTAACAAGGACTATTCCAACATTATGGAAAATGTTGCATCAACTATTTTTAATGGTAGTTTTGACCATGATCATAGCCGGTTCAAAATCACTATACTGCAATAGTCATCCTAACCCCCAATTATGGTAAAATTGACTATCAAATTCCTCTCTGTGCACTACTGACTGAAGATAGAGGATAATCCCCCTTGCAGGCAGAAGTACTTTTCCGGTAAAATTTATTGCATTTTTTTTATATAATTTTTTTTTCTTCGGTTTAAAATTTTGTTTGACGAAGAATATTGTTGATTAATCCTCCCGGATAACAGGAAACCTTTATTAGTATTATAGAAGTAATTTTTTATTATTATTATTATTATTATTATTATTTTTGGGTTGTTATTTCCCCCCATTTTTCCTCAAATTATTGATTAATCCACCTATAAGCGGATATAATATCATTTTTAATTTATTTTTCTCTGTGATAGGAGCTGTATATGTGGATTTTTTTTGAGCATGTTCTAGGTAAATATAATTGCGGCAATAAAATAAATATTCAACCCACCTATTAGTTACGAAAATCTTTATTGTGTCCTAAATTTTTATATTATATTTTGTTTTTTATTTTATTTTTTCTTATATTGAATTGAACACAATTGTTTCATTCTCCTCGTGGGCGTTCTAAGTCCCCACGATGGATGAAAATAATCCGAGCCGGGGTTCAGAGGAGTTTGATAGTTCGGATGATGATATTCCTCCTATTCTACAACCTTTTCCTAATTTTTCTTCAATGGAGACAGAAAAAGCTTCGGAGCCAAATTCGACTGAAGCAACTTCTGGTACATCCTCCTCCGAGCTCCCCCGCCGGAAAGCTTATCCAACCGGATCTAAAGGTCCTTTTCTTGTTTTTTTCGGCGCAAGAGTAAACCGTTGAATAAATTTCAAATTGAAAAAGATCTGGAAAGTCGTTTCGGAGCATTCAGGAAATAACCTCTCCCAGCCGCAGTAAGCTTCGCATCACTCTAAGTGATCGCGAAGAAGCTAATAAGATTGTTGCCTCAGAGCTCTTTTCCTTAGAATACCATGTGTATCTTCCCTCGCACGTTGTTGAAACAGCCGGAGTGATCACCGAACCGTTTTTGACGTGCGCTGACATCAAGGCTCATGGAACTGGTGGGTTTAAAATTCGTGCCGTTCCATCAGTTCAGGTTCTTGATGTCAGGCAAATGAACCATGTGTCCTCCGACGGCAAAACAAGGCCTTCAAACTCGTATCGTGTGATCTTCTCTGGAGCTGCCCTCCCGAATTTCCTCGTGTTGGGGAAGCTTTGGTTACCTGTTCGCCTCTATATACCGACGGTCATGCACTGTGATAAGTGCCAGCAGTTTGGTCATACTGCACCTTACTGCTGTAACAAAGCACGATGCGGCAAATGTGGTGAGCAACATGTGGAGGGTCCCTGCAGTACGGACCCCAAGTGTATATGCTGTGGGGAAGCTCCACATGATCTCTCTGCATGCCCGAAGTATATAGAGCGGGACAAACATGAAATTCGTGCATTGCAGCAGCGGTCAAAGCGCTCTTATGCAAAAATCCTTAAAAAGATCGAACCGGCCGCTGTTCCACCAGCCCAACCTGACAACAATATCTTTTCTTCCCTGCCCATTGATGATCATGGCTCAGACTTTGAGGATGCTGAGGAGTACTCTGTTGTTCAGACGGGAGCGAAGAGAAAGCGCGCTACCGCAAGACGTCAACGGCACCGTCAGAAAGCATCTCAAAACGCGCTCACTGTAGAACAGGCTCCCCACCCTCCTTTGAACAATTCAAGAAGTGGTGGCAATGCAAAAAAAAAGTTCCTCCTCCAGGTTTTAAACCACTGGATAGTGACTTTCCGCCACTTCCGGGAACATCTAAAACCCCAGTTGTTCCAGTTTTTTGCCCAGAACGCCAACTACCAAGACATCCGGAATCTCGACCGTGTCAAGTCGAAAAATCCGAAAAAATGTCTCTTTCTGGGATTGTGGAATTCATCTTCACCATTTTCGAGGTCTCACTAAAGACGAGAAACCTCATCAACATGATCCTTACATTTGTAAAACCTCTTCTAAAGAAACTGTCATCAAAATGGCCTCTTCTTGATTCGATCATATCTTTCGATGGATAATTTATCCAATGAGGTAGGGGATATGATCGAAGCACTACAATGGAATAGTAGAAGTATTCTAAAAAATTTTGACGCTTTTCAGTTTTTAGTTCACAAATCGCATTGTGACGTATTTGCTCTCTGTGAAACATGGCTCTCTTCTGATAAAGATTTCTCTTTCCACGATTTTAACATTATTCGGCAGGATCGAGGGGACTCATATGGAGGGGTGCTGTTGGGGATTAATAAGCTCCACTCCTTTTATAGAATTGATCTCCCCTCGGTGACAGGCCCTGAAGTAGTTGCATGCCAACTGACTATTCGAGGCAAAAGTTTTAGTATAGCCAGCATATACCTGCCGCCGAATACGGCAATATCCCGCAGGGACCTTTCAATAATTTGCCTCGCAATGGCAGAGCCACGGTTGATCTTAGGAGATTTTAATTCTCACGGTACAGCCTGGGGGTACGACAACAACCGGTACATTGATACTAGACCTCATGGACTACTTCAACTTGACTATTTTGAATACTGGGGAAGCAACACGCGTGGCTCCACCTCCAAACCCTGGAAGCAAATTAGACCTCTCAATCTGTTCGAATTCATTATCATTGGATTGCACGTGGAAAGTGATTCAAGATCCCCATGGTAGTGATCACCTGCATATAAAAATTTCTATCAGCAATGGTTCGTGTCAATCTCGCTCGATCGAAAGTGAGCCAAGAAAATGTGCCCAGATTCGGTTCCGGTGCAAAGAATTGCTCGCGATACTCAAACCAATCGTAACGAAATGGATGCGCCCTTTTCGATGCTCGAATTCTCACTTGCTCTTCTTTCATGCAACAATTCTGCACCAGGAATGGATAAAATCAAGTTTAACTTGTTGAAAAACCTCCCAGACGTCGTAAAGAGGCGCTTGCTGAACTTATTTAATCAGTTCCTGGAAAGCAATATTGTTCCGGATGAATGGAGGCAGGTTAGAGTTATAGCTATACTTTTGTATATTGTACCCGGAAAAGCCGCGTCGGATTACAACTCTTACCGTCTAATTGCGATGTTGTCGTGTATACGGAAGCTGCTAGAGAAGATGATTCTCCATCGGCTCGACAAATGGATTGAATCTAATGGCTTTCTATCTCATACACAATTTGGTTTCCGCAGAGGCAAAGGAACGAGCGATTGTCTTGCGCTGCTATCAACAGAAATACAGCTGGCCTATGCTCAAAATGAGTAAATGGGCTCAGTTTCCATGGACATTAAGGGGGCTTTTGATTCAGTTTGTGTAGACGTCCTTTCAGACAAATTCCACGAGTGTGGCCTTTCACCATTATTAAACAACTATTTGTACAATTTGTTGTCTGAGAAACATATGAGCTTTTCTCATGGGTCTTCGACAACTTCACGAATTAGCTACAAGGGTCTCCCCCAGGGCTCTTGTTTAAGCCCCCTTTTTTATAATTTTTATGTCAGAGACATCGATAGCTGCCTCATGGAAAATTGCACGCTAAGACAGCTTGCGGATGACGCCGTTGTTTCAATTGTAGGACCAGAGGCGAACAACCTGCAGGGACCGTTGCAGGATACCCTAGACAATTTGTCTACATGGGCTGTAAAGCTGGGTATCGAATTCTCCCCGGAGAAAACTGAGTTAGTTGTTTTTTCTAGGAAGCGTGATCCAGCACAGATACCGCTTCAACTCACGGGTAAAATAATAACTCAAAGCTTGTCTTATAAATACCTAGGGGTCTGGTTCGATTCTAAATGCACCTGGGGAAAGCACATTAAGTATCTGCATCAGAAATGCCAGCAGCGAATAAACTTCATGCGTACTATCACCGGAATATGGTGGGGAGCCCACCCGGAAGAACTGATAAAGCTGTATCGTACAACGATTCTGTCGGTTCTCGAGTACGGTAGCTTCTGTTTTCAATCCGCCGCGAAAACTCATATTCTGAAGCTGCAGCGAATCCAGTACTGTTGTCTTCGTATCGCGTTAGGCTGCATGAACTCAACTCATACTATGAGTTTGGAGGTATTAGCAGGAGTTCTTCCTTTATCAGATCGTTTTGTGGAGCTATCGTTCCGGTTCCTCATCCGCTGTGAGCTGCTAAATCCATTGGTAATTGAAAATTTTGAAAAGCTAATCGAACGAAATCCTCAAACTAAGTTCATGACACTGTACCATTGGTACATGACTCTGGAGGTGAGCCCTTCTTCGAATGTTCCTAATCGTGATTACTCCCAAAACTTCTCTAGTTCTACTAGAGAATGTTTTTGATCTGAAGCAAGAAGCTCGTGGAATACCAGATCCACTCCGTTCGGAGTACATTCCATCAATTTTTGCAAGCAAGTTTGGCCATATCAGAAGTGACAGAAAGTTTTACACCGACGGGTCAAAAACAAATGATTCCACTGGATTTGGTGTTTTTAACGAAATTCATAGCGCCTCCTTCAAACTTCAAAATCCTTGCTCCGTATACGTCGCAGAATTGGCGGCTATACACTATGCATTAGAGCGAATTGCCTCTCTTCCCTCTGATCAATTTTTCATTTTTACGGATAGTCTCAGCTCACTTAAGGCTATTCGTTCAATGAGGCCGGCAAAGCACTCACCGTTTTTCGTTAGCGAAATACGGTCTCTTTTGAGTGCGCTATCAAACAATTCCTACACCATCACCTTGGTTTGGGTCCCTTCCCATTGCTCCATTCCGGGTAATGAGAAAGCGGACTCACTTGCCAAGGTGGGCGCTATGGCAGGCGATATTTATGATCGACAAATCGCCTTCAACGAATTTTTTGCTATTTTCCGTCAACAAGCCTTGATCAGCTGGCAACAAAAATGGGATGAAGGGGATCTGGCCAGATTATTACATTCCATTCTCCCACAGGTATCGAAAAAATCGTGGTTCAGTGGGTTGGATATTAGCCGGGATTTTAGCAAGGTAATGTGTCGTCTAATGTCCAATCACTACTCGTTAGGCTCTCATTTCTATCGAATAGGTCTCTCAGACACCAATCAATGCGGCTGTGGTGCAGGTTATCAGGACATCAACCACGTTGTCTGGCATTGCCTCGATTACGAAATTGCCAGATCTGATCTTTGCGTATCCCTACGGGCCCGAGGGAAACCAGAGAAGGAAGATATCAGAGACATGCTGGGTAAGCTGGACTTAGACTATATGGGGCTAATTTACAAGTTCTTGAAACAAATAGATGTATTCGTTTGATCCTCTCTTAGCTGTCGCTTTAACATGTCCACCTCGTCCCCTCCCCCGTAATACCGCTTCTATTGTATCGTTACAGCTTAACGCAATGCAACATCTTCGCCAGACCAACAGCAACAATATAGCATCGCCATCTGCTGTTGAAAGCCAACGTTATGATTCCTACATCCCCATTCCTACCCGAATCATTGTAATCCCTAACCTCGACCAAGCCGCGAGTTTTTCGGCTTTCCAAAACTAACCTAGTTAATAAGTTATTATCGTTGTAAAAATGAAAAAGAACTCGGCTCCGTTATGCCTATGGCACTTGAGCCACAATTAAGTTAAAAAAA